>BMAO01014082.1:0-36129 GCA_019973975.1 Trichonephila clavata | reverse complement strand
TGGGACCATCACGAACAGTAGTTTTCGCTCAGATAAATTTTCGAAACTTCGAATTTGTAAATTTGACCGAACTTATTACCGACTAATATACTCAGCAGGTAATTTATTTACTAAAGGTCGATGGAAGTACAATCTTTGGAAGTCACTTTTAACTTTTAGTGATTTTATGAGCGTAATATTTAAGACGAGCTTCTTAGTGGAATAAAATAATTCGATTTTTGTCAAAAGTGGTTGCTAATGGATGCATTTAAAAATACATTAAAAAGTTCTTGTTCTTAAATTTCTTTTGATAAACTATGAAAACTTGCTGTCTAGGATTTTATTATTTGATTTCAAGAGTCAAAAAACGTGTTTGCGTTTTATGAATAATGAAAATAAATAAAAATGAATCGTCATTTTATATGTTTTAAAAATGGCACAGATTTGTTAAAATGATAACACTTCTAAAAGGCGAATGACTGAAAGTGTTGTATTCCAAAAATGGGGAATTCTTATCAAAACATTATTTTTAAAGAAAATACACCTAACACGACTTGGTGGTTTACTCCGAGAATTTTATGCATTCACAATAAGAATAATCTCTTTATTATTTACAGATATTTTATGTCAATTACTTCTTTTTTAACTTTTAACTATTTGATAATTTCTGAAAAAGCATTTAGGATTCGATCCACATTTTAACTAAGAAATAAGACTTAGATCTCAATCGTTCTTCTGTTTCATCAAAGGAACATTTACAGTTCTCAATTTCAAAGCAATGACAAAGTTGAGCCCTTACTTGAAGAAATCAAACACACATAAAACATTTAAATGTAATATTGAGAAATGCTACGCAAAAAATAGCTACTAAACCAAAGTTTTTAATACAGTTTTGGCATAAAGTTTATCAACATATTTGCACAATGAATATATATTC
Source organism: Trichonephila clavata (assembly GCA_019973975.1). Classification (NCBI taxonomy): domain Eukaryota; kingdom Metazoa; phylum Arthropoda; class Arachnida; order Araneae; family Nephilidae; genus Trichonephila; species Trichonephila clavata. The sequence continues at coordinate 35,213 of BMAO01014082.1, read as the reverse complement.
CATTTATTTCTCTGCTCCTCTCACCCTCTCTCGCTTACCTACTACATACATTCTAGCTCAAATCATCATCTCTTTTCTCGACTACTGAAAGAGAAGAATTATAAGATATAGTTCACTTCAGTTCAGGCATATTCATAACTTTGAAATCTCATGGGCTTGTTAGAAGTAATAAAAATCATAGAAAAGAATAAATCATTATAAATTAAAAGTAAAAGAAATTTTTTTAAAAAACAAGTTTTTAATTAGATGTGCTAAAAAATAAAATAAACTTTTCCTTTAAAACTTTTTTTACTATCAACTTATAACGTCATTACACAATTTATATGATATAAAAGCTCATAGGAGATTAAAGTACTGGGATTTACTTAGTTTAAAAATTAAAAATTAAAATCAATGAGATCAAGTTATTTGATTTACTTGTTTATCTACACAGGTAAATCTCGCGAGATTAAAATACTCGGATTTACTTAGTTTGAAAATTTAAAAGTTAAAATCAATCAAATCAAGTTATTTAATTTACTTGTTTATCTACAGAAGTAAATCTCGCGACAAGCTTTTACATCATATAAATTATGTAATGATGTTATAAGTTGACAGTAAAAAAAGTTTTAAAGGAAAAGTTCACTTTATTCTTTTTAGCGCATTTAAATAAAATCTTGTTTTTAAAAAGGTTTTTTTTTACTTTTAATTGATTTTATTTTTACTTTTTAATTATCGCTTTTCTCAGTCTATTCCTCTCATTAAACGCATTATTGTTGCTGGGTCGTTTGCCGGTTAATTTCGAACAGTCTTGCTCAGGGGTGGCGAATATTTATGGATCAACGTGACATTTTTTCTACAGAAATATTTAATGAGGTATAAACGTACCACCAAAAAATTTTCACTTGTGATATTATTGGGAAAATAATAAAACTAATTGCTAACAACTCAAAACTGTTTACTACGAAAAAATATTTTTTGCATTGTAAAGAATTAAATGTTTTTTTATACGAGTAATTCAAATTAAAGTAACATTAGTGTGACTTCTGTTGTTGCAGATTAGATGGCAAATAACATATGTCAGGACTGTAAGGGGTGAGCTTAGCAGAATGCATGATGAGTTGGAGTCATCTGCCAAACGGTTTCTGAGGGAGCCTTTAATATTATTCATCTTTGAAAATAATGATTCGCAGGCACATTTAGATGGAAATGGCATGGTGGTGTGTGTGTGTGTGTGTGGTGTGTGGTGTGTGGTGTGTGTGTGTGTGTGTGTGTGTGTGGTGTGTGTGAACCAGCTTCTTCAAACAGTTGAATGTGTTTGGAATTTTGGGTTCCGTATTTACAAAATTTCGTTACTCGCATTTTTACTTGTATTGCGTGTTAAACCTTTTGCTTCAGTCTCTCAATCCCGACTTTTTTTTGTTTCAGTAAATTTTTGAATACATATCGGACTAAACTGGAAATCAATTAGTTGCATTTCAAAGTCTTCAATTTCCAGCCAATCGAATTTGGATAAGTTCAGTTTATCAAATAAAGTCCCATCAGGGAACATAATACTCTTGAGAGTTTCCAATAATTCATTGAACTGAGAAAATCTTCGCTGAAAATTACTTGATTGACCAAACAATTGTTGAAATGTTTTGAAATAAAATGCAAACCGTTTTGTTTATTGTGTCAAAATATTGTGTCACGTGCCATTGGTTCACCTTCCCTCGTTTAGCTGAATCAATTCTTGCAAAAAGGGTATTAGACGAAAAACAGAATTTTTTAATGCGTACTTTTTGAGGCATTTTTTCAATTTTCGTACAGATTTCAGATAATATTGTTCTACACACGAAAAAAAAAGTTTCGTGAGATTATCTTCATAAATGACGAAGTTATGAATGTTTAATTAAAAATTTGAGTATTTTTAGAAAAATCGTAAAAAAAATGTTTTTTGCATTTTATTTTTTAAATGACTCATTCTAAAAGAGCAAGGTATGAGCTGTTTTAGTACACAATCACGATTCATTTAAACGAAAAAAAATTCATGCGCAACAATTTAGACATCATTTTCATAAAAACATATCGATTTTGTCTCATTTAAAAAAATCGTAAAAAATACAAATATCATTATTTTGTAAAAAAAAAAAAAACATTATACAGTATCTTGACGAAATAAATGATCTTTCTAATTCTGTACTTGTTTTTTGTCTGAATTTCACAGATAGAATTAGACCGCTGTTTTGCCCCTTACGTCGTTTTTCACTTTTCGTTGCCGAGCACAGCGGAATAAATAGCCCACAAAAGTAAAACAATTATGCGATTGAAGGTTTTTAATTAATATGGATATATTAATTAATTAATATGGAATTAATGTGGAATTCCATATTAATTAATATGGAATATAAATAAACAAAACATGCATTGTCATCCAAACTAAACTTGTATACAAAATTTCAGCTCAATCGGTTGAAGAAATCAGCTTCAAAATTAAGTTGCAAGATTCCTCCCGAACAAATTACATACATGCATACATGCATTGCAAGTTAAATAAAAGCTTGTAAAAAGCATTTATCTTTTAAATAAAGTTAATTATATATATAATACAGTCAGAAGAGCAACGTCATGAAATTGCAGTGTGACTGGAAACCGATTTTCGACTCTAACTTTTGTCATTGTTGTAACAATAACAGTGTTACAATAATGCAGATAAATCAAAGTTGGCGCCAAAAACCGGTCTTTTAACGTTTTTAATTAATACTAGCTTTCATGGCTCGGCGTTGCACGGCTTATACCGAGGGTATAACTTAATCCCCATGTTAATTTCCTCCATTTTTTTCTGACGCCAACACTTTTGTGGGGTTTTGACGCGTACGATGTGAGTGCATGACCCGTGAGTGCGTGTCATGGCTTTGTCGCTTAACATTTTCCCTTCTCTTCACAAATTCAACACTACCAATATTATTTTTCGAAATTACTTTGATTTCTTTGTTTCTTTCCTCTCCGCTTAGCCCGGCGTTGCACGGGCTTTTACCGAGTGAATAACTTTATCCCCATGGAAATTTCGTGTTTCCCTCAGGCCGATAGCACTTATGTGCGCGATGTGAGTGATTTATTTAACTATGTCATTAAAACTCCCTTTTTAGAAATTTGTTCTTGCGTTGGTGTGGTGTTCTAATTATTAGAGATGGGTGAAAGAGCAGGTGTCGTCCTCGTCACTTGACCATGGTTGAAAATTTCGAGGTCCATCGCCAATAACCCTCGAATAGGCAAACAGTGCGAGTTAAAAAATAACTCACTCAGTTTTCAGTTCCTTCGTTGCAATTATTTAGTCCCCGGAAACGAAAATGTAGCCTTTTTAAAGATAGTTGTATGTTGAAAAAAGACAGAAAAGTAGAAATTTTTCAAATTTCACTACTATTTTAAATATTGAAATAAAATTGTGAGGATTTTTTGAAATATTCGACACACGGGAAAAATGTTTCATGCAATTATCTTTATAAAAGAAGAAATTATTAAATGATTGTTTTAAGTATTTTGAGTGTTTTATTAAAATTTGTTTCGAATGCATAACATACTGCCATGGAAATTCACCTTCCTTTATCAAAGTTCCTGGTATGTGTGTGATTCCTTTATATAAACGTCACTACAATTCCCTTTTTCGAAAAAAAAAATATCTTCCAGATCTTACTAATGTCAAACAGGTTTCAGTTCTCTTTCTACTGCACGGTGTTACAGTGGCTTATTTGAGTGTAGAACTATTTTCCCCCTGACTCTCCCCTCAGATATAAGATTTATCTTCAAGTTTCTATTCATGACATATCAAAAACAATATTGCTTTAGTAAAAAAATAATAAATTTAAACAATAAAAGAAAACTATTTTGATGCTTGAGTAAAAAAAATGTCATCATTTTTTAATAATAGATAATTTTTAGGAATCTCTAAAATAATAAAATAATTTTCAGGTTTTCATTAATCAATCAATCGCTACTTACAGTTAGCTTAAAAATGTCTCTCTAGAACGTACTGATTGGAAGGAAATCCAAACTCTCTTTAAATAACCGGATATTTATTTACAAAACCTATATCTTCGCCCCATCTTAACGTATGCATGCCCCATTTGGGGATCTGCCAGTAACACACAATTAAATGATATTCAAAGACTTCAAAATAAAGCGCTTCGAGTCATAGCCAGAGCTCCCAGGTACATCCCAAGATCTGTTCTCCACAAAGAACTTTGTGTTGAACCCATCCACACCCTAATAGCGAATCCCTTTCCTCAACTTTCCATTCTTCATGAACCAGCCTCACCTCATGTACCGTTTGTCTCATAGCGCAACGAAGATACTACCTGATTTCTAAGAATTCCACCCCCCCCCCATGCTGTTAAACGTAACGAAAACTTCCTTTTCGGATTGAAGAACGAAACGAAAAAGCTGTTTTCCGTTTACGGAAACTATGTTCCACCTCCCCCCACCACCTCCTGACCGCCGAAGCTAGTTTTAGCTTAGGCGAACCTATCATTCTCACTTTATTTACTCCCTTTCTTGGGTATACCGTGTAACTGAAGTAGAAGCCTAGCTACCGCTAGGCTGGCACTGAGGACAAATATTTATTCCAGGCTCTAGAACGTATTTTTATCCAAAATAATAGGCGATATACCTTTTATTAACAAATAATTAATTTAATAAGGAAATAATAGAAATATTCATTTGATTTTAAAAAATATATTAATTTAAATCCACATTATCTATAAATAATAATAAAAAAAATTCTACAGATAGCTCTTGAAACGTTTGGATGTTTGATTAAACATATGTAACTGCTAAGAAAAACACTATGTGAAAAACCTAGTTATAAGTACACATTCACTGAAAAAAATCATTCAAAAAGAAAATAATACTATCTGATAAAAACATTTAATTTTTTTAGTTTTTTCCCGGAAACGAAACTGTAGCATTTTTAAAAATAGTTGTATGCTGAAAAAAGAACAGAAAGTATAAATTTTTCAAATTACAAAATTTCACTACTATTTTAATTCTTGAAGTAAAATTGTGAGAATTTATTGAAATATTCGACACGGGGAAAAAAGTTTCATGCAATTACGCATTATTTTAAAGTAAACTATAAGTTTTATGAAAGAGAACAAAAATTTCGATACTGATAAATATTTTAAATGAATCTCAGAAATGCATTGAATACATTTTAATTTAAAAAAAAATATATTAATTTAAATCCATTATCAATAAATACTAATAAAAAAAATTCTACAGATAGCTCTTGAAACATTTGGATGTTTGATTAAACATATATAAGTGTTAAAAATCCACTTTTGGGGGAAAACCTAGTTATATGCTAACATTCACTGAAAAAAACATTCAAAAAGAAAAAAATACTATTTGATAAAAACATTTAATTTTTTAAATTTAAATTTTATAGTTTTTCATTCCACTCTGTGTTAAAATTATTTAAACACGTATCTGCGAAAAAAATTATATTATACAAAACTAACTTATTAATTATTTTTAATAAAATTGATTAAAAATGCTCATTTAGCAATTAATTGTGACATACCATTTGCTTTAAAATAAGTATTTATCAGTAAAATTAATTTACGTGGGAAAAATAAGCAGAAACGAACAAAATCAAATTCGGTAGATTCGAACCCAGACAAGAGAAGGAATAAGATGTTTTGCGAAACCGACGCGCTCTAGACAACCACGCTATGGAGCCCTGTAGCAGAAGTGAAAATAGGCAATACTAATGAATGGGAGGTTCAAATTGAATTTAATTTTTAATTGAGGGGATCCGTAATTTTGAAGCAATTTTTTCAATCTTCGTATATGTTACGGATAATATTACTGTACACACGGAAAAAAGGTTTTGTGAGATTACCTTCATAAATGACGAAGTTATTCAATGTGAAGTAAAAATTAAGACTACTTTTTAAAAATTCTTTAAAAAAAAGTTTTGGAAATTTTATTTTTTAAATGAATGGATCTAAAAGAGAAAGGCTTGAAGTTAATTAGTGTAGAATATCGATTTAATTATACGAAAAGTAATTCATACGCAACGATTTAGAAATAATTTTCATAAAAACGCATCAGTTTTAACACTATTTTAAAAAATTCGAAAAAATAGAAAATATCGTTATTTTACAAAAGTTACACCGTGTTGTGGCGAAATAAATGATCTTTCCGATTCTGTAATTATTTTTTGTCTAATTTCGACACCGAAAATCGGATGACAATTTTAATATGGTGGAAAACGTAAGATTACCGCTCGGCCGAAACGGAAGGGAAGTTCCGCCAAGTAAGCAACCGGCAGGAGTAAAACAATTCGGCGTTTTAAGGTTTTTAATTAATATCTTTTTAACTAATTACAATATCGGAATATAAATAGGCAATACGGCTTCCCCGGAAAATTCCTGATCTTTTGGTACCTTCCGCGACTTTCTGCGTGGTGCTGTTCGTGAGAAGATAGACGCACATAGATAGATAGATAGATAGATACATAGATACGTTTGTTTACCTTCGAATTTTAATAGTGTAAGATCTTTTTTACTAATTGCAATACTTGAATATAAATAATCAAACCATGCATTGTCATCTAAATTAAACGTGTATACAAAATTTCAGCTCAATCGGTTGAAGATATCAGCTTCAAAATTGAGTTGCAAGATCCACCCGAACTAATTACATACACACATACATTGCAAGTTAAATAAAATCTTGTAAGAAATGACACAGTGTAATGAAAATTACCTCCTTATTATTGTTATAAAAATTTATGTTTATCAATGATTTAATTGTTAGAATATATTAACAATTAAGTATCCAAAGCATGAGGTGATTATACAAAGTATTTCTACGTTTCTTAATTGAAAAAGAAAAGTAAATATATTGTTTCCCCCTGACTAATGACTCTCTGTGTGTCTTATAATTGGCCGGACTGTAGTCAAATTTGCATTTTCACAATGAAATTTTCAACTAAATGGATTAACAAAAATTGCATATAGGTTGAAAAAAAAATTATTATATCAAATATAAATAAATCGAAATATGGTACATAATATAAAAATGTTTAATTCGTATTTCATTGCACGTGCATTGTTTTTCAACTAGTATAACTATCCTCTACTTTATATTTTTAATTTCTATGCTCCTAAGTGGGATGGTGTTAAGTTGAGAAGAAAATATGTATATTTCTCTGATTAATAATTAAAAAATCTCTATAATTTTAACTCTGTAGCATCTCCAAGAGAAAAAATTTCTGAAACATTCGGTTTTGAAACATTTGTTTTTCTCTAATGAAAACCTTATAAAGAATAAGCTAGAAATTCATAGTTTTTATATCAATATAATAGAATTTTGCTTTTTCATAGTGAAAGTTTTATTTACTTTTGTATTTAAAGATCAAAAATGTTTTTTGACAATCTGTAATCCTAGTGAAATATATTCAAAAGGGATTTTAATTATTAAGCCCTATGGAAGTTAAAATTTTCATAATGTTTTATTAATGCACAAAACTGAAGTAAGCCTATGTAATTATAATATTAAAATTACTTTATCGTACTACGTCCTTAATGTTTTCAAATTATATAACTGAACTACTTATTTCTGCGCATAAACGAAGTATGAATTTTCACAAAAACGGTGGCAACGAATCTAACATAACTAATGCAAAAAAGAATTCAATAAAGCAGAACGTAATGGGATATAATAAAAATATGTTGACCTCTGTAAGATAATGAAGATAAAATCAATAATAATGTTGAAATACTCTACAATCTGAAGCAGTATGTGAAATTTTCATTTTTATCTGAAGCATTAGGAGCTCGTTATTAAATGTTACTAATAAATTGTTTACACAGAGTTTTTCCAATACAAGTTTTCTTTGATTTCAGCAAAGACAACTTTGATCATACATTTTATTTATGGAAAAAATATTTTTTCTTACATTAAACCTTTTAATCTATTTACAGTATCTCATTGTACATATAGCGTAATTTTTTGTACATTTTATTTAAGCATAATTTTTTTCTTATTTTAAGGCTTTTAATCTATTTAAAATGAAAAAAAAAATTATAAATAAAAAATTCGTTTAAGAAATTATTGTACTGTGTATGATGATTATAACCCTGCCAGAACACTTTTGGAAAAGAAAACGTTTTAGTACCCCAGTGACTGAAAAAAATAACAATTTTTTTTTTCTAAATTAAATTTACGTTGTTAACATTTACTTTCACGTAAGGGAAAATGGATTAAATGCCTAAAATTCTATTAATTATTTACCGTTTTTTAATATAATTTTTTTTTTTTGGTTTCAGAAATCAGAATTAACATCCAGTTTTCAAAAAAATATTTTCTCGCTTGAAATTTAATTTAGTTATTATTAATATGTAAATCATGAAATCTCTTTGGCACTGAATAATAATTTCATTAAATATAAAATACATAAACACATTATTTATTAACTATCTTGTTAATTACTGCAAGTAAAAAAAAATGAAAAAAGAAATTTCAGTAGCAATTTGTTGATGGTATGATTTCCCTTGTTAGATTCAATTTATTACAAATATCAACTACGATAATCTTTTTTAAAAAAAATTTCCTAACTAATTACAGTTGTTTGATTGATTCTAGTCTAACGTCAAAAACCTCGAATACAAAAATAGTTTTTATTTGCTAAAAATTACTTCACAAATAGAAAACAGAAGAGAAAGAAAATACATAAGGCCATTCGCACTTTATGGAACTGATTTTGATAGCTAATTTTTATCTATACATATCGTATTTTTTTGACGATTGGCTTCTATCTTATAGCCAGGACTCTTGGCAATAACTCTGGCTCGAAGTTTCCATGAAAGTAAAATTTTCTTAGTACTGTAATGCCAATTTTACTCCATCCTCTTGAATCAATAACCAAAGTCCATTCAGTGTTCTTGGGCTCCGTTTCCCAAAGTCTTGTTTTAATAAACCGAAAACTCAAAAGCTCTCATCGGAGAAGCGTTAGGTGATTTTACATGTTTTTCATCAAATTGGATAGAATTCATTTTTATGGGATATATTTACTCTGTTAAATAAGTGACAGTTGACTAGAAGCTTTGTTCATATGGAGCTTATGAATGTCCTTTCCAAATAAGACTGTAGTTTCTTCTGCAAAAATTGATTCTAAAATATTTTGCTGATAATAGATAGAATTAATTTTGTATTTACTTGAGATTTTTTTTAATTTTTAATTTGCCGTAGTAACAAAATCCTACAACTACCCTGAATCCTTTTGGGAACTTTTCTGTGCACTGAAGAAGCCATTTCTATATTGTTCAGAAGCAAGGGTTTTTTTTCATATATATTTCTACAATTTATTTTTCTTTGAGCAGTATGTTTTGGCAAAAGCAGATGAACTTTAGGTTTAAACAACTTTTTAAACTTTAAGGTATTTGACTGCTTGCGACAAAATTTTTTTAAGAAAATGGAAGTATGGGTGTTTTTTGTTGTTGTTTTTTATTTGTTTAGTATATTTTAAGAGAATTTGTTGAAAGTAAGAAGAGAACAAGAAATTATTACTACTAAAATGAGAAAATATGGGTAAACATTTACAAAATATATGTATATATATATATTAACGGGACCATTTTGTAACAAAAGTTTATGAACAAATTCTCAATTCTGATATGTTGCTATGTTATTTATTCATTCTTGAAATGACCTTCATGATAAGAGATATTCTAATTTTTACAAAACTAGAGCCCTTTATCTTAGTTATTATATGAAATTGCTTAAAATAGCATTTATTTTATTAACATTAGGGATTGTAAATGTTATTAAATAGTGAATGGTAAATCTGCAGGTTAAAACACTTCTACTATTACATAGAACATACACAAAAAAATTCAGTTAATTTTTTTAGCAATCACTGTCTCTGTTTAAGCATTTTCAAAATAACACATTTCGATTAAAAGGCGTTTTAAACTATGACATCTTGCTTAAAGTAATGGCATCTGCTTTTACTAAAACACTTGTAATTTTTTGTTGTATTAAACGGAAAATAATATACTTGGTATGTTTATAAAGCTAATAGATGATATATAAAATAAAATCATAAAAAAAATTGCCAATACTTGCCAAATTCACAATTTTAGGGTAGTTGGATGCCTTAAATCTGTACGAATGATTTTAATTACAGTGCCGGAAGACATTTTTAGTGTTTCGATGCAATGAATCTTTTGAGTCGGCGGATTTTCTTTTAGAATTCGAGACTTCACTTTCTTGAAAGTTGCCTGCTTTCGAACAGTCTTAGGCTGAGGTATTGTGTTCTTTTTTTTTTATTCTTACTTTCATCCAGACATTTTTTTCCCTTTCAAATTTAATTTATTACAAATACCTTTTGTTTTTCAAATGCAATAAATGAGATTTTTAAGCCACTTTGTAATTTGTTCATACGAATATCTCTCCTCACAAAATGCAATTGCGTATTCTTCGAACCATCTATAAATTTTATGAGCCCTTTTCTAAATAAATATTTTATTTTACATTATTTTACCAAAGAAAACGTTAGCAGGTTATTATTCTGATGTTGACAAAATTTTATCTCAAAATGCAAACGAGAAAATAAATTGCAAAATCGTTCCATAAAGTGTGAAAGACCTTCTGTATACACACATCATCTCTCTCATTTCTTTTTTTTAAATTTTCCATACCATTTTTTTCATATTTTTTTTCAGAAGAATAGGAAGACATTCTTATATTCTTTGTAAAAAATATGTCTCAATAAAAAAATTAATTTTCTTCCTATCTTTACCGTTTCACAAATAAGTTTAAAACATTAAATCAGTTCCTTATTTTTATGTACTATTCAAAAAAGATACGGTATATGTTTCATCAAATAATGATGAAATATACATGTATGCTACAATTTAAAATAACCAATTAGTAACCGAAGTTCTAAAAACAACGAAGGCAAAACAATTAAAAAAGCAAAATCAAGCATTTTAAGCTCTGTTTTAATGCAAATAATGTTTGGAAAATACTTCAGAAAATTTAACTTAAATAGTAACAGTTAATAACAAATGTTACTTTAGTTCTTAAAATGTTTCTAACATATCGCCTTACTTTGTTTTCAATCTTCTTCAGTTCCCATCTATAATAAATAAAGTTGTTATTAACCAGTCTTCTTTCTTAATTCACTCACTTTCGTTCAAAGCTTGTATTCAAAGAATGAAATAAAATAAACAATTTCAAACATTTAAAAATAATTGCGCTTAAAGTTAACATTTGGCACAATAAATAAAAAATTTACAAACATATTAAGAATTTTAATTTGATTAGTTTGAAATGTTTACTGTTGACTCATTAATTTAAAATAATAGTTACTAGAAATCTAATGAGCTCTTAATGTTAAATTCTTAACATAGGTGTGTTATTTTTGTAATTAACTAAATGTTACATTGTTGAGGTGTGATGAAGTATTATTTTCTATAGTATAATACTTTCAATAATAATCTTATCACAATAAAAATAACTCAACAATAATGGTGAAAAAATGTTTTTAGAAACTATTTGCTTAGAGCATCTAAGCCTTTTTATGGCATTTATGTGGAAACATTTTTTACTGAATATCAGAATTAAAATACATCTTTTTTTGTAAAATTTGAAACATCAAAGTATGTGTAAAAATAAATAGTGACTAAATTATAATACTTAACTGAATTAAAACGTGTTAATTATATTCTTTGTTGAAAGAAATTTATAGTATGTATGGGTAAGGGAATTCTTTCTTCACATGTTTTAAATTTTAAAAAAACTGAGGAGTGCAAATAAATATCCTCTATTTAACAAAATATGGCATCACAAGTAAGTTACGGTTGAAATTAACAGATTTAAAACGTGGTATCGTAAGGTTGAACATCTGGCAACACCGTAACCTTTAAGTATCACAGAATATCTTCAATATGTATTGCTATCACATAATATTTTTCACTAGAAACTGTCGATTTTCGTCCCAAATAAGTGCATTTTGTGAGAATTCTCAATTTACATTTTAATTTGAAGAAACGCTTTGATTTCTTGTAGAATCATATGAGGAGACTGCTTTGAGTGAGAATATTGTTGTGAGTGGTTTCAAAAGCTTAAGAATAGTAAGTTTGACAACGAAGATCGATAACGTAATGGAAGATTCAGACTAAAAACGTAAGAAAAATTTACACTTACATTAACAGTGACTTACGAAGGAATTTCACACCCTTTAAAATGTTTGGAAATGATTTAGAATCAGGAAAATTGGGCTTCATATGAACTGAAGCCAAGAAACGTTAAATACTGATTCTGCACATGTGAACTCCAGCTCGCCAGGCATAAAAGAAAATTTTTTGTGTTGTATATTTTTTGTTGTTCTATATTCTCTATAACTTGATAAATCTTTTCCATAAGATGCAGTGCTGTTCTTCTTAAAAATACTGACTTGGGAATACTGAGCCCCACCCGCCGTATTTGACAGACATTGCCCTTTAGATATTTCCCCTTGTTCTGATCTATGGCATATAGCCTGCTTTAGCAGTACCTTAAATCATATGAAAATACCAAAAAATGTGTCGATTCGTTGATAGTTTCAAAAGGTAAACTATTCTTGTGACATGGTATTTGTATACTACCAAAAAAATTCGGAAAAGTAGTGGCTAAAAATGAATAATACTTTGAATAAAACGTAATGTACCATTATTTCATAATAATTTTACAAAACAAGTAATATTAAAAAATTAAAGTGAATTTTTACCAATTTGTTTTTAAATCTATGTATGAATAGAAAGTTAACTTTATTAATGATTGAAAATTTGAACAAGATATATATATCCATTTCATTAGTGAATTTTGATAAAAGTTATTTTAGATTAGAAATATATTGTATTTGGAAAAGGAAACTAATGAAATACAAGATTCTTGGCTCAAATTAGACAGTAGTTAATACTACTTGCAAAAAACTAGAAATTTCTGAAATGCAGATTTTATCAAACATAACAATTTTTCGAATTAAAAATATTATTGCAATAAATATCTGACTAAACGTATTCATAAATATATTTTTACTCGATTAAAAGTCCATAATCAAATAAGCTTCCACAACAGAAATTATTATTATGATACTATGCAATATCAACATATAAATTAATTTCGTTATAGTAAATGCAATAACAGTAGATGTAAGACATGCCCAATGTTCAAAATAAAGCAATATGATAATACATCCAAATTATTCTTTTTTAAAACCTTCAATTTTGTTTATATGTTGAACTGTATACAATGTTATTTTAAATATATTGGCCAAACATGTAATAGTATCAATATTCGTATAAACACCTTCATAGATCAAATACCAAAAAAATTACAAACATAATAACAATAATAATAGAATTAAACTTAGGCACTTTCATCTACATGGCTCTAAAAATATTGATTAAAATTTTTAAAGCTATGTAGATGAAACTCCTTTAAATAACTTTCCATTCTCTGAATACTCCCACATGTTAAAAATAGATTGTGGGGAGAAACAACTTCAAAAATATTGTAACACTATATATCCACATGGTTTGAATACCATACATTTTGGACGAAATGTCTTACTCAGCATTCAACAAAATGATAGCAAGGATATCTTTATAATAGTGACAATGTAATAAAAGGTAAGCGTATAAAAAGAGGAAATAGGAAGAAAAGAACTAGTAAACTACCAAAAGAGATAATTTTTGAAATTAATGATTTATGTAGCAACTTTTTGAAAAGTCATTTAGCACTAAACAAATTTAAAATTTCTTGTTCGGTTTAAGCAAAAAAGTAATTAGGTATACTACAGATATACTCAAAAAGAATGATTTTCAAGACACACTCTCATAGCTTAGATATTATTATGAATATTATTAATTTTATCAATCATAAACTTAATATTGAAGATAAAGATTTAGTAAATAGCTCTACTGAGTATTGTACCATATTATTCATGAATAAATCATATAATAACATTAATTTTTTTCAAAAATATTAAATAGGTATGTACATTTCTTACCTATCAATAATGTTTGCATAAAGAAGGCTTTTAATTATAATAAAAAATTAGTAGCTCAATTTTTATATTCAATAATATTAATGATTTGCAAAATAATAATAACATTGTTTGTAATTGTAAAGACTATTCTAATTTTATAAACGATCATAACAAACAGGTTGTAAGAGATAATTTAAATATAGTTAAAGATAATACTCTAAGAGAAATAATGTCCAAAGGTACTAGTTATAGATAAAGGATCACTAGATTTACTTATTTCGGATATTAAATTCCCTCATATTTTCTTGACTCCAAAATTTCAGAAAAATCCTATTAAATTTAGAACTATAATGATGGTTTTAAAACTTATGTTACACATCCGGGCAAGAAGCTACATAATATTATTCAATCCATATTAGATAAAATTGATAGATCTATTATTGTTAAGAATAGCATAGACATCACGAAGTACATGCAAGGGAAAAAATTATTTCTATTCATATTCTAGAATTTTGAAGATTTATTTAACTCCATAGATATAGAAGACATGTTTATGATTCTCAAAATAGCCTGTAACAAATATTCTTTGAATAAATTTATGACACATGATAATTATCTTTATATTATTCAAATTATTAAATGAATTTTATATTTTTCATAATAACTCTTATTATCAGCAAATTAAAGTACTACCACAAGGTGGACCCTGCTAGTAACCCTTTTGCCAATATTTATTTGCACTTTTATGAACATTATAGTATCAGTTACAAATATTGTTACTTCTTTAGATACATAGATGGCTTAATTCATTTTAGTAATTTAGTAGATTTTATTTCTAGCTTTAATTATTATCCCCAATATTTGAAATCAATAAATTCTAATTACAATAATTAGTCAGCAAACTTTTTGCACCTTCAATTAAACGTTAAGAATAATTTGCTAATAAGTAATATTTTTGATAAAAGAGGCTCTTTTGGTTTTAACATTATAAAAATGCCATTTTGGTGTGATAACCTACACCTATCAATATTTAGAAATATTATCTTAAATTTTATAAAAATATATAATGAATTAGTACTGATAATGTATTAAAAGAAGCTAATTATAAAACTTCTTCAATAATTTCATGGAATACAAGTAAATTCTTTTTTAAATATATTTCTTTATATTAATTCTTCTTTTTTTTAAATTTAGATTATTATTTATTTCGTTACGGTATCGTATGATTAATTTAATTACAAAAAAATACTGTTTAGGTTTCGCCACTAATTTTTGCTTCTTTGAGTTAACACTTCAATTTTAACACACGTCATTTAGAGCGAGTTTTCCTTATGATTAGTATTTTTTCATGTAAGTTTTTTTTCTTAATCTTCTTCTCAATGAGAGAAACCTTATTGTTCTCAATGGATATTTTCATTTTATTTTTCTATCTGGGTTTTCATCCACGTGTGATAGATAGAAATAGGCCTAATTTTTCAACATGGCTCTTTTTTTCTATTATGTCTAAATATTCTACTGTGAATGTAAGGTGGTACCATAAAGAGGCTTAAACCTTATTTTCTGGCCTAATTCAGTGACAGCTTTAGAAATCGTAATAGGCCTTCATTTTAGTCCAAAGACTCCTTCTGTGTCTTCAATTGTTATGTTTCTTGGAATCCAATTTCTTTCGCTTTTCTTTTGGACTTTCAGGCAGTACACCTTTCTCCCTTATTATTTTATTTATTTTATTATTTGTATTTCTATTAAATATATATATATGGGAGATATTGAACTAATGGTATGAATTAAAAAAAGAATATGATTTGTCTGCATAGTTGTAACAATGCACACCCGGTTTGGCTAAAAAACAAGTTTTCGACACCAACGTTTGCCATTGTTTTAACATTTACATTGTTGCAACAATGGAGAGGAATCTAAATTCGCGTCAAACACCGGTAATTAATTAATTAACTAACCGGTAATCAATGAATTAATGTTTGAAAAAACTGTGTTAACATCAAGTGTCATCCACTGTAAGTTTCAAAAAAAATATTTGAACTTGATTGGATGAATAGAAAGAATTTTATTAACGGAGAGAGTGAACTAATAATAGAAATAGAAAAGGCGGTGGTAACTTATTTGTATTTCTTATAAATTTCCGGAAAATAGCTAAGCAGGTTAAAAGAAATATTTTAATTTTGATTTTTTTGACTATGAATTTGTTCTTGACTTGTAATCTACCAAGTACTTTTTACGTGGATTAAATAAATTATTTTACTCATGAAATTACTAATTATGAATCACATATTGACAAATTCTATCCACCCTTGAGAGAATATCTTAAGTTTTAAGAATTTCTAAATTAAAATAGCTAAGTTGACTTGGTCATAGAATATCAAGAATTACTTTACTGCAGACAATGCGGTGTTGAAAAATCTGTTAAACTGATATTCATAAAAGCTCAAAAATTCCCTTTCTTGCTCCTGTGAACTCGGGAAATGATTAGAAAATTGAAGCAATTCCCAACTTTTGTACTTGCTAAATATAATATTTAATCAAGCACAATGGAGACACTATTGCGCATACACTGGATTCTATGTAAGGTATTTTGGTAAAATAATTTTCGTAATATCATAACACGGTAGCAGAATGTTTATTAGAAAATGGGATGAATGGAGCTGTTAACAGATAAGTGAAACATTATGACAAAGGACCACAAAAGGCTTCTTCAGCAACTAATTATTTCGCTCCATTCTAAAGTTCCTTCAGTCTGTAACGAGAACACTTAGAATTTAACGATCTACACCAGACTCTTTCTCTAAGCCATTTGGCAAATTCAGGGAATATGAAGGCTCAGGGAGGTGTTTGTCTAAGAATACACTTTGTGGTGTTATCTACTAATATGCTCTATTCAAAGATAGCTCTATTCTCTTAATATTTGGAGTCAGTTACGAGTGAATATTTAGAATGCATACAATATTAAGTTCAACATTAGTTGTTGTTTATTAAAAAAGGAATATTTTATTCAAGTTTAACAATTTGTTTAAAAAAATCGTGTTCTTTCGATTTTCAGAAAATTTTCTAACCATTTCATTCCTTTTTGGATTATATTTTAAATTGACGTAAAAATACATGGATTAGTTTATAATATTTATAATGCTCTAATCCATAAGAAAAACTAGGGACTACATTTTGGAAACTATTACATAAGGACAAAAGAAGTTAGATTTTCAATTCATTTTTGATACCAGTAATTAAATTACAACGAAAGAGTTTGGGAAAAAATACATGCATCAAATTCTTTCCAAAGTAATAACTTATTTTCATAATTAATTTTATCCATCAAAAAAAAGTAAAATTATCTTTTATTACAATTTTGCTATGAAATTTTTCATTTATACTATACATTTTGCAGCATTTTATTAAAACACATATGTATTTCTTTTAGTGCAACTCAAAGTTTCAAAATATATCCTTTTTTTATAAGGAGAAATGACATACTGGGTAGTTAGGAACAGTTTAACCCTTTATCGACCACATTATGATTTACTACAAATTTTTTCATGCAATATTTATTTAATCACTTCTTTGAAAATTAAAGGATATACATAAATAAAATACTCAACTTCGGAAAATTTAATCCATTCGATCTAGTTAATTAAGCTGGTACTTTAAAATATCATCAGTCCACGAAGGTCTAAAATATTCTCATAATATAAAAGGACAGAGCGAATTTTTTAACGCAGCTTTTAATTATAAAAATGCTCAATTACCAGATAAACTAATATTTTATAGCCCAAAATACTTGTTATTAAAAATTATTAAATTTTTTTAATTTATTTACTTTTTTACGCATAAAAACAGCTTTTACACATAAACTTAATTTTATGATATTCAAAAAAGCAGTTTTTATTTTCATTAAGACACAAAAATTCATTACATGTTGTACATTTTGACTGAGGTTTTGATTAAATGTTTTTTAAAGCTCTGTATCCGGGGTTAGAAATGCTGTATTTTCTGACCATGAACAACTGCCCCTTGAGTCTTTTTCAGTCTCTTCATCGTCATCTTAAGAACCTAACGAAAATTCATTTGCTGGTACTTCTTCGTCTGAAAAATCATTTGTTAGTTTATCACTGATTTCAGGTGAAAGGTTCTGTAATAAATCCAAAGCCTTTTTATAGACACTCTAGAAAAAGGAAATAAAAAGAAAAGAATAGCACCTTGAAAATCTTTTATTATTGTTAAATACCAATTACACATAAAAAGTTAAAATGTTAAGTTTTGAAATAAGAATAAATATTTCCTTTAATTGTAAGGCAAAAAAAAACTCATATTCAAAGTTCAATTTTGTTTAAAAATTTAAAATAGAGCAATAAAAAAGCAAAATAAATAAGTTGAGCTAAAAAGAAATGAAAAAAGCATAATAACGTTGCCCTATAGTGATGAATGTACAACAAAAAACAACAATAAGCCACACGGATGGGAAAAAAACTAAGTTCTTGCTCTAACATCCAATGTACTGTTGGTACATATAAGTACCACAAAGTTATTCAACTGTAAAATTATTTATATAAACTGTTCACTTTAAATATATAGTCAAATTGTTTTCTAAGTTCTTCATTAACATACAAAAAATAAAACACTTACCTTATGACATTATCTACTTGTTCAGAACAAATGTGACAATCTTCACAATTCGATCCAAATGTCAACTGAAAACGCACCTTCTGCTTTAAAACTACATTCGCCTTCCCCTCTAAAATACTCATCATAAAATCCGTGCTGCCATATACCTAGGAAGAGTGGATATAAAAGAGTATTTCTGCTAAGCATCATAAGAGTATTTGTAAAAATGGTTATTTTATGTAATTTTAAATCGGGTGGTACTTATAAGAACCGTCGGCAGATAAAGGGTTAAATGAAAATGATCAATGTAAAAGAGTATCAGTTATAGATACATATAAATTATTATCTACTTCATCTCCTTTAACAAAAATTTGATTTCCTTTATAAATTTACTCTTTTTCAATTACCGGATGGAAGAGAGTTCTAATTTTGAAAATTCAGGAAGTATTGTTAGTCTTTTTAAAACAAGAAACTTGTCGGTTTATTGCATAAGGCTTTTCCTCCTGAGTCAAAATAGCAATGCAATTCTATTTAAATGGCATTAATTTGAATACTTCGTTATTTCATGTAAAAAATTAAATTTTGTGAGAATATATATTTAACTTTTTATTAGTCATGTGACTCAACTTAAATGCAAAAGAATGAATAGAAGTATTTATTTTTCCTAATTCTAAATTAATTTTTTCTATTTAAAAACTAATTAAGAACAGAACGGAAAGTATCACTTTCTTTTGGTATTATTTTTCAAATACATATTATTTGTCAATTATTTAAAAAAGGAAAAATATATCTTTC
The DNA here is from genome assembly GCA_019973975.1 of Trichonephila clavata. NCBI lineage: Eukaryota > Metazoa > Arthropoda > Arachnida > Araneae > Nephilidae > Trichonephila > Trichonephila clavata. Next base: position 15,811 of record BMAO01014082.1, on the reverse strand, counting down.
CCAATACTTTATAATAAATTTCTCAAGTCATTCTAAGGAAATTTCTGACAGCTTTGTTAATTACTAAAAATACATATTTCCTTTTCAAATTTAAAAATTAAAGATTTCAAATTTATAATTATTCCTGTTATTCAATGTATGTAGAAGAAGCTAATTCTATAAAAAAAACTCTTAATTTAAATGTAAGACATATAAGTTTCAGTACAACCATAAGTTTCGCAAATACATTTTAGTTAAGAGCTAATCTAAGAAACATTTTAATGAAACTCTGTAACAAAATTTTTATCAGGACTTTTATAAAGATTAAACATAAAAAATAAAAACAATGCGATCATTGTCTGGCACACTTATAAGACTTTGAAAATAAAATAGGGTATTAAGAGCATTGCCGTCGTGCTTCAGTAGAGAAAGTGTATTGAAGATAAATTAATACATCTCCTGTTACTACTTATTTCGAAACAAATAATCCCCAGACATTAATCTCTGATCAGAAACAAAACCGTTTCCTTTCAATTACCTTCTCTCTTTGCAATGTAAGCAAACATTTTAATCAATTAATGAAACATCTACACATAGTTCTTTCAGAATCGATTGGCTCCGAATATTATGTGTTTCTTTGAACAAGAAAAGTAAGTTAGTGTTTCCGAAATCTAGCAGATTTAAAAATGATGCGATAAAACTATGTTTTTTTTCTCTTTTTACTTTTTCGAAATAAGTGTATGCCAGAGCAAAACATTTAAAACATTAACTAAGTATTGATCTCATGAGGGAAGTGCAAAATTCTAATGCATATTTAAATTAGCTCTCAGAGTTTGGCACTTCAATTAGTAGCCAGTTACCAGTAGACTTTTTAAAAGACAGGTTGTTGAAATCGGACGATACTTTTACCATTTCCACGATGACTTCAAGATGAAAGAGAATAATTAAAAGCTGCAAGATTTAAGTACACACACACAACCAGACAGAATTTTCCTTCCATCTCGAAAATAAGTTGTAATCTTCTACCTATTTTCTTAAGACAGTTAAATTAATTCAGTCATTCTATGATATGGTGATATTTCAATTTGTATAATTTGAGTTATTCTTTTGCTGATAGTTATCCATATGATTATCTTATACTCATTTTTGCTCTTACTTCAGATTCGTATTGATATTAAAAATGGCTAACGAATCTTCATTATGTATTGCTGGACTCATTTTTTTTAAATAAAATTATTCATAACACTTATCTTTTTTAAAAAGTGTTTGTTTTGTTTCACTAGTAATTCTTTATATTAACTTTGTGCTCAACATTATAATATATAAGTAAAGAAATGAAAAAATGTATTTCCTATACTTAACACACAAATTTTTAAAACTTTATTCCATCTCTGTCAAAGATTCGAAACAGGAATGTAAATCTTAGCTATGTTTTAATTCTTTTTTTTTTCATATTTATTTCTTAATAAATAAATAAATAATTAGATGTTTTCCAATAATAAATAGATATTAATTCGATAAATATACTTATATTGGTATCCATATAATTCTACTATCTAAAGAATTAAAAACTCCCAGAAATTACGGTTATAATTTTCGCGTTCTCCTCAAAAGCTTTATTAATTGCCAAACCACTTCAAAATATCCATTAATTTGCAAACAATTTGTGACTCTTTTCTGAACTAACTTTGAAAATGCAAATAGTGCAAAAAATGGTAAAGCAAATAACAAATAAATGAAAAATAGAGAAATAGAAATAGTATCTCGAGGTGCGTCTATCTTGTATATCAAAGAAAGCAACTTACGGAAGAACAAAAATAAAATTTTGGATTCATAAACATAGCAATTTCTAAGACAAGATAAGTTTCCGAGGTTTCTCAAAACTAATAATATACGTATTAAGCAAATATTTAAAAAATAATTATCAAAAAGATTAGTTTTGTGTTTTATTATTGGATAAGCCAAAAATTCCTCCCTTTTTTTTGGCATTGAAAAGGAGCAAAGAACATAAAACATTTGTAGTCTAAAATTGTGCATTACTGTCTATGACATCATACGTTTTTTGGTGGGACAAGAATACATCGATGTTAAAATTCTTGCGATTTGGAATAAAGCCGTTACACATCATCGAATCATCAAGGAATTTTCGGCTAAAAGAATTCGTCAAAGCGTGAAACTTGTGATAAAAAGTAGGTGTCAAATGGAGCGAATAGGGAAGGTTGGGTTAAATTCCTAACCTATTTATTTATTGACGAGAATATAGAACCTTGCTTCATCGTAATGGAGGATACTTCATCCGTTCCGAATGACGACACAGAGTAAAAGACAACATTAATGGCTGTGTTAGGTTACAGAACATTAAAAATATTTTTATTTCAAAATGTGAAGTAAGAAGTCAAACGCGATATATAAACCAAGTTTGCCTAACTGAAAACAATTTATGTAACCTAAAAAATAATAGTGAAAGAAGTTAATTTGTATGCATATCAGAATATTTCATTTTTGAAGCAATATACTTAGAAAAAATACGAATAACTTTTCCGACATAAATTTTCGATCCTCAATTCATGTAATGTGTGTAATGTATTAATAATATCAGTGAATATAAAATTATCAATTAAAAGTATAATTTCTTTGTTGTAATTATGATGTTCGAATGTTTTAAGTAAGCGTATACAAAATTAAGCTTTTTTTTATCCTGTAAGTTAGTGAACAGAAATGGTAGCAAAAGCACTACGTTAAATTTTTAACGTTTTTAAAATGTTTAAACTGATTTAAATTATGCGGTATTGTGCACAACAGAAAAATTCGAAGCAATTATCATAAATACTCATCAATATTTTAGAAACTTGGAGCCAGATTTAATTTTGAATAAATATTATATGAGAAAATTAAGCAAAAATTTAATTTAATTACATCTATTTATTTCACTGTTGGATTAAATTCTAATTTTTAAAAACCAGAGTTTTGTTTCAATGCAGTTTAACATTAGTATTACAGAAAATGTAGATCTTAACCAATGAGGTATAGATTTGATGCAATTGCATCAATATCCCCGAAACAAAAAGTCAAACTTTGGAAAGTGCTTCATCTGAATTCGAGTAAACGTGAAAGAAGGAATTTTTAACTACACTAATTTTCCAGAAGTCTAATATATAATTCATAAAATGTATTTAATTTCCTACAGATACCTTCTTTGAAGAAAGGTATATTTATTAAGATCTTATTACAAAAATGCGACAAAGTACTTCAGACAGAAAATGAATGCATCTTATAATTAATTATACTCATAATTAGATATTGGTAGCATCTTCAGTTTATGATTGACCGATAATTGAGGAAAATGAGCCTTGTTTGTATGGACTGAGTTAATGAACTACATATAGAGAAATTCAATTTACTGTAATTAGGAATTTTACAAAAAATACAATGAATAATAAATGGAATAAAAATAACCTAGTAGCATACAGAATTAGTGTATGCTATTATAAAGGTACAGGGCAAATAATTTGCTAAGTAATTAATTCCTGGGTAAAATATTCGATACGATGCCTAATTTTCTCTTAGATATTTTTATAGAAATCTACAATTTAGTGATTTTCGATTGCATCTCTTGCTCAGAAAAAAAAAGTACCTCATCCATAAACAAATTAAAAAGCTCCGCATACAGTTTTAGTCTTCAATGGAATATATATATATATATATCAAGCAAAAAAGCGACTCACTCTCATCACGATATCTCAAGAACTGTATAACCTACAGATTTGAAATTTAGTAGGCATGTTTCTGTGTAGGAGTAGAAAATCGCTAAGAATTTATTTTTTGAAAATCGAACTCCAATCGGGAATGTGAAGGCTTAAGGCAATATGGCACCATCTTTACAATTTTTTTTTTATTTTTAATATTTGATATTTGGTTTTAATTGTATTTCATAAAAGTTAACATTTAATAATCATTCCATACAAAAAAGTTTTAATTTGTTGCAAAATGTTTGTAAAATTTAAATTTGTTTAGCTTTTGTAACCATTTTTTAAATCCGTAAGGCTTTTTTAAATATGTCTCTTTTCTTTCAAATATTTTTTCCAAGTACCTTATAATATACTACATAAAACTGTGCTTAGGTTTTTTTTCTGCTGCTGCTCTTTAATTTTTTATTAATTTTTTCATAGTTAAACTTCTAAAAACTCCCAAAAAAAACACTAATTTTGATTTTGAAATTTTTTAGAAAAAGTACTAAACATGTTAGAGCTAATTCCATGCGCAGTTTTACAAAACATACAATTCAAAACATGTATAAAAAATTTCAAATCCATACTTTAATTATCAAAAAAGCCTTAGGGTTTTGAATAACTGTATATGTACAAAAATTCAACATGGAGAAATATGAGTTTGAAGTTTCCATTCCATGAATAGCATAATATAATATTCATCGAATAGTCTGAAACTTTCATGAAATGTTAATTAGCTTATTTAAAACTACTTACCATAAAAAATTCCACAAATGTAGAACAATTAAACAGTATACTGTCATATTGAATATATAGAAAAAAACGAATAAAAGATCAATATTTCATAAAACTTCATCTTAATAATTATAAAAAAATAAATAAATACACACATCTCAGAGCTAATTCCATGCTCAGAGCGAATGCACAACATGTACAAAAGATGTTTATGCCTTTATTTTTTATTTCCATGATTTTAAAAGCCTTCGCATGTTAAATATTGTACACGAATAAAAGCAAAATCAAATAACATTTTATAAGTAAAATACATCAAAATCTAAGAACTGTATATGTGCCTTTGCTTAAACAACTATCTTAAAATATTTTAATAATAAAAGCGTTGGGATATATATATATATCACCAAAAACAAATATATAAAAATGGAGAGTTTTCCTATTTCTGCGAATTAGATCTTTAATTATCCGAGTTATCAAAATGAGATTTAGTATTTGTGCTTTGGGAGAATCCGTTTTGAAGTTTTAATTTCATTCATAATAATATCATAAAACGCACGCACAACTTTTAAATCTTGACCAAATCCATTTGATCTTCAGTAAATAATTCACAAACTAGAAATTTTGCATGAATTGCACAATTCTTTCTTAAAATGATTTATTACTGCATATATAATGTCAATCTGATTGATGCGCATTAGAAAAATAATTAATTCAATTTTTATCAGGCTCTTTTCTAGCAGATAATCTGAAATGTGGGTGTAGTCGTTGATGTCCAGCATCAAATGTTGCTCCATAACTTGATTAAAAATGCATGTAAAGCTTTAAATTTTGCTGGCATGTTTATAAATATTCGAGGTATCAAATAAGCCAATAAAATTTTTTTCGACAGTTTAATGGTTTTAGGGTACCATATCACCTAATGGGACATTACATATAAATATTCCGGTTTTGAAATATTTCAACAACAAACTTGAAATTTGGTAAGCACTTTTCTTTCATGGAGTAGAGATCCATTACAAAAGAGATTTTGTGAAAGTTGAACCCAAGGAAAGTTGCGGGGGCACAATGAGCACTATATATAAATATACTGCTGGCCACACCAAAATGCAACACCCTGAAGAAAGCATGCAAACGATGTGAAATTTACATCATGCATTGGCGGCGATGAAATATGCAAATCATCAGTATTATAGCGCAGACGCACATTACTGACGACTGTAGCCCCAACTGCAAGTGCGAAATAAGGGAAACATAAGAGCGATTTGAAGTACGAATTGATTGTTTATCGTGCGTTTTTTTATTTATTTATTTTGCGCACTCCGTTTACCTATGCCTCGTGGAAGACATCGAGCGTCATTTGACGATATTTCGGAATGGAAGGAAGAATAGTAGCCAATAGGAATGGCGGATTATCTTTCAGGGAAATCGGTCAACGTGTTGGACGAAACCAAGCAACTGCGATGTGGATCTGTCATCACTAGAAGAGGAAGAAAAGAAGAATCGACAGGGCCGATAGCACCTACCTCGTTGTACCACTTTTCGTCATGACAAGCGGAATGTGCGCATGGCAGTGATGGATCACGCAGCCATATCACGAACCATAGCACAACAGATTCAGTCTGTTACGCATTATTCGATGTCCCCTCGTACAGTTGCAGCATATTGAATTCTCAGCAAGAAGTTCATTACTTCGTTTACCCTTGACTGGAAACCAGAAGCTTTTGTGCCGACAGTGGTGCGATGAACGTTGGAAATGGACAACGGAATGGAGCGACATAATGTTTAATAACGAATTCCACTTCTGCCTGCAACATCACGATGGTCGGATTCGAGTTAAGAGACACCGTCGTGAGAGGCTCTTGAACTGTCGCGTTTTGCATCACTGCACTGGTCTTGCACCCACTATCATGGTTTGGGGTGGTATTTGAGTTATTTGTCGCACCCCTCTAGAACGCATTCCCGGTACACTGAACAGCCAGAGCTTCATCTCTGAGGAGTTGTGGTGCCAGTGGTACGCCTATACATTCAGCATTTGTTATCAGCCGTATTCCAACTGGATAATGCTTGGCCACACGTTGAATGAAATGTTCAAGATTACTCATCAGATTGAATTGCTTCCTTGGCCTGCTTGTTCTCCCAATCTATTGCCAATCGAAAACGCGTGATCTATGATTGCACAATGACTGGCCCAGGATACACCACCCACTGCTACACCAGATCAACTTCAGCAATATATGGAAGCCTCTTGGACTGTTGTACCCCAAGGATGCTTCCAAAATGTTTTTGATTCTATGCCGAGGCGTGTGGCTGTTGTTATAGCCAACGATGGTGACTAAACTTTCAACTGATTTTGGCATCATCCACACGTTACAAGAGTATGTAGTTTTATCGTTTGATCTTTGCACAACATGTTACCTGCCAAATAAATTTTGCTGTGTTATCTCTGGTCCTTATTGATGTTTCATTTTGCGTGACTAGCAGTGTATATTCCGTATTTTAGACTATTATACCTACAGACTTGAAATTTGGTAGGCACGTTCCTTTTATAAAGTTGATATCCGCTATAAAAGAAGAGATTTTTTGTGAAAAATCAATTCTAGGGTGTGTTATAGATAAAAATTCCATTTTTGAGCTGTTTGATCATCTACAAACTTGAAATTCGATATGCACTTTTCTTTCATAGAGTAGAGGTCCTTTACAAAAGGTATTTTAAGAATTGACTTGAAAGGTCGTTGCGAGGTGTTAAGGGATGTTACAGATAAATACTACCGTTTGTGATCTGTTAGACGTACAGACTTGAAATTTTGCAGGCATATTTCTTTTGCTGCATTCAGAAGAAAACTTATTTCAATGAAATTGACTCCCATGGGGGGACGGTGAAGTTGATGGGACACATTTAAAAAAAATTCTGTTATCAAATTACTTCTTACCGTAATGGAATTGGGCCTGCTTGTTTCTTTTGTAGAACGGAAAATGACTAAGAAGGGATTTTACCGAAATCGACTCCATGGGATAGGTAGAATCTTCGGTGGTGAATTGATAAAAACAATTTCCGTTTTCGAACTATTACAGAAATGAAATTTGGTATGTATAGTTTTATTGTTGAATTGAAAGGGTCTTAAAGGTGGTTACTTTAACTTATTGATAATAAAAAATCTGCTTTGATCTATAATGTTTAGATTTTAAATTTGGAAAGCATGTTAATTTTATTGAGTAGAGATCCGCTATAAAAGGCGTTTTAAGAAATCCATTTGGGAAGGGGTTAAATGAGATTAAAAGATAATTTTACTTAAATTTTAGGAGTAATTATTTAGAATTTTTGTCCTATTTAAATCAAAAGGCGAGAGTTATAAGAATATTTTTCAATACAATCGAGTTCTTAATTCAAAGGTATCAATAATTTATATATATAAACAGTGTACAAATTCATATAATATCAGGAAATACCCAGCGAATTGAGCAGGTAACGGCTAGTTTATATGTATATTTCTATTCAGGTATTTAAGTTATGTATATGGGCTAAGGTTTTGAGATTATAACAAAGACTAATGCTCTTTCCAAAGGAATGAATTTATATAACTTTTTTACGAATCCTGTATTTGAAATTTAAAAAGTTTATTTATTTAAACTTCAAATCACATTTCACTTCAATTTATTCGATTTAAATATATATTTTGCTGTATATTTTTAAGTAAGAATTCCAAAGTGTTGCATCAATTAAAACAGTCGATGCTACATATTTTTAAAATGACTCCTTTTAAATGAAACTCTAGATAATTTTCATTTTTTTTTCACTTAATTTTCAGTAATTATAAGTTATAATGTTTAGAATTAAATACAACAAAATGAAACTTGTTATAAAATTGTACTTGAACTCATAAATTGAATATTAATTGTTAAAATATTCACTGGTTCTAATTACATATACATAAATCTAAGGTGACCAATGTGTACAGTATACTAATTCTTCTGTTAAAAAATGGAAGTTTTACTCATATGTGAAAGTTTTTATATATATACCCACCATATATTTTAAAATCGTTTAATTTTCTTTACAAATGGGTGAGAATCTAAACCAAGCGTTATTTATGATTTAATAACAGAACAAATAAAAATGCTTGTCGTGTTTCCTGAAATATTGACAAAATAACTTGGGTGAAATGAATATACGAAGGAATCAGTAATACCTTAAAACTCTCAAAGTACTTTTAAAATTTGAATAATTTTCTATTTAGAAAAAACATGCTATAAAAACTGCTGTAACAAAAAAAATTTGAATACTTGTTCTACTCTTGAGCGTTTTTAAAAAAAACAATGTTTTTCTTGTAAGAAACATTTTTATAAACATTCTGTCTGGTACTAATGGTAAGTAGGAAAAGAGAAAATCTTATTTGAGCCAACAAACTGCACCAACAGCCCATTTTTCTTTTATAAGCTTATATCCAATATGAAGATAATAATCCTCTAAGTTGGCGTTAAATAAAGATGTGGAACAGAAATAGGATCCATCCGAATTCTAATACTGAGAGTCAAAGAAGAGAATACGTTGCAATCGCAGTATTTCACTGTTAAAATTGGCCATGTTTAGGCCTGCTGGGTAAAATATTAGGTAATTTACACGCATAAAAACATGTATGTGTTATTTAAATAAAACGCTGTGCAAACAAGAAAGGATATATATAGAATGACAAGAAAATAGAATGAAAGTAAATTAAGATTGCTACGGCAACTCAGATGATTGTCATTTCAATTAATCAAAACTGCAAGCACCATAATAGGACAGGAAGTTTGGACCGTAATTCTGGCAAAGATCTAAAGAAGATAAGACCTTCTGAGGGAAAGAGACAAAAAATAATATTTGTCTCATCGCATAAATGTTTTTCTGCCTGAGTATCACATTAATAGTCCACAATAACGAAACCTATCTATTGATTTACTATGCATTAGAACCATAATTTCTGAACAAAATGATATTGAGAGTCTTTCCTCTCTTTTCATTTCTTTTTTTAGGTTCAGTATTGTACTTTTCAACTGTATGATTGCCTTCAACTTTTGAGTGTCTTTTTTATCTATTAAAAGTGCATTTATTTCGCTATAAATATTTGTTTACAAAAAGACCAAACGAAATTATAATTATTCGAGGTTAAATGTTTAAGGTAAAATAAATCCTTTGAAATAGGATAAACAATGCTTTCAATAAAATTCTTAGTATAATAATGTATTTAATATTGGTTGCCAATAATCCAATCAATAAACATTTTCTTTAAGAACTGAAGCTTATTAAGAAAAAGAAAGTACTCCCAATTATTTTTTTACACAGTCTTTGTTTACTGGATTTTGAAATTACACTATTCACCAATATACCTTCATTACACGAATTTTGCGTTGCACGCATTCCCCCAATTTTTTAACTCTTATTTTGACAGTGTAACCCAGTGCTTTTCGAACTGTGGGGCGTGCCCACCAGGAGGGCTGATAACCCTACAAGGGGGCACGAGTATATCAAAAAGTCGAAAACAAAAGATTATTTTAAAAAGAAAAGAAATTAATTCATATACTGAAAGGAAGTAAAACAAAACACATTTTGATGTAATAAAAATAAAATACGGATTTACACTGATATAATACACTTATAAACGTAAAAGTACTGCACAATGTGTTTCATAATTAATTTAACAGCACTAAGTTAACAAGTTTAATAATTACCAGTGACCCAATGGGCATGTCATAAAACTACATACAAAATTTAATACCTACCTTGACAATTTGTATGGTTTATGATTAAAATCGTATTGTAAATTTACGTCAAAGTATATTATTATTGAATTTGATACATTGTTATGGTATGCAGAGAGATCAAAATTATGACTGAAAATTGGATCGTAAGTGTAGAAAGTTTGAGAAGCATTGGTGTATGTAATTAGAAGTTGGTCGGATTATGTCTCCACATGTGTGAGTGGCTTGGTCTACTTCATGGCTTGTTTACTTAGTATCCTGAAGTTACAGGAAATACCAGAATTTTACCATCACTTTTATAATTTTGTTGTACTTCAACTTGAACAAAGCATTAAAAGTTGATGCTCAAACTAATTTTTTTTAATTTGATGATAAAATGTCCGGTATAATTTGTGTTGATGATAATTTGGACAAGTGGAAGAAAAAATTTAATTTCAGCAGGAGTATGGAGAAAGTTTACGATTATGGATGTTATTACACATGCTTTTCTTTTGGCATCAAACAGTTGCGTCACTAGACCTTAAATGCTTGTTAGAAAAACATTTTACCAGCATGTGTCAAAAGCAGAAGTTTTGTATAACAAAAATAAGAGTTGTATGTTCTGAAGTTATAACTCTATCAAATGCGATTGGAAGCGAAGGTTTTAACAACAGGAAAACGGCTGCCAATGAAGTATTTATGTTGTTGCCGTGTGTTTTTATCCTGGGATACATATGAAAGACTACTGGAAGAACAGAAACATACAATACAAACAGGAAAATATAGACTTCTTTACAAACGATGATCCCAGCATGTAACAGAAGGGGTTCGCTGCTTTCCATTCCAGACGAGAATCCATTTCGGGCGAAAGTCCGACTTCTTTTACCGAAGAAGATATATCCATGTCTTATTCGGAATTCAAACCCGAGCCCCCTCGGTTACAAGCCGAGGGTCAAATCCACCATGCTGGCTGGGTGGCAAGTACTTATGCTGAAAAGCCCTTTAGATGATGACGATTTGAGCTAACTTTTGACAGATTATAATAATAAAGACGTCCACACACATAATGACGAAGTCGAAGGTGAAGTTTAGCTATTAACAGCTGATTTAATTTGCAAGGGCTTGAAGTTTGCTACTCTAGAATGGAATAACATTTTCTTACTCATGATTCTGACAGAGAGAATGTGCTAAAGTTTCAACATAAACTTTAGTTTTGTATAGCAAATTGAAATATTAGCAAATTGAGAATAAAAAAACTTTGACAGACTTTGTAACAACAATAAAATTAATAATAATAACAGAAGCCGTTAATAACGAATGAAATTCTTCATTTGAATCAAAGCCGGCAGTTGTGCTAAACATACATGATAATAGCATTTTCGATCCAGTTCGTAATAAACTTGCACTCTCGTTATCAGTAGCAATAGATAGTTATTAGTTAATAGTTATATTCCTAAATTTCAATTTGAATTTTTATATGCTGTATGTACTTATGCACTTTGTGTGTGTGAATTTTTACTGCACTCTAATTTTAATGTTTTATTTTTATTTTTGTAATAAAAATAAATTGATTCTGTTTTTAAATATGTAAAAGGGGATTACATTATTATTTTTTGCCCGATTTTTTTTGGAAAATATTTAAACTCTTTTTCATTTTATACAATTTTTTAAAGTTGTAGAACATACCTCTAATAATAATATCCATGAAGAAATGGGTGCCATAACCTCAGTAGATGGACTTCTGTCTTGCAAGTATATTAACAAGGCTTAAAACAAACACTTAAGGGTATACTAATTCAGAACGGGATAAGAAAATGCTCTTTCTACAAACACTGTAAATGCGCACGGAATTTAACACAGAACATCTTTTCTCTTGTCTTGCAATTCTGGCAAAATTGCAGCACTTTAGCAACAGCCCCTGTGAGGCCTTAAACGAAGATAACTTCATCTTCATTGCGGATGTTGTCTATAGGACATTTGGTCCTATTTAATTATTGTTCATATCAAGACACCACCCAACATATTCTCAAATTTGCCATATGCCATACGTATATTTTACACGATTTTTTTCTGCGCGGTTTACGAAGGAGCGTATCTACCGCATAAAAAAAGGAGTTAAGTGTATTGAATACTACCAAATACTTAAATGCATAACAAAATTTTCAGTGCAAGTAGCATAAAATTAAATGGTGATTTTTATTTCTAGGCTTATTTCCATTTGTGATCTTTTTTTCTCTTTTTGGAATACAGAAATTACTGATATCTATATCTATCAGAATCCCCGTACTTCAGACATTTTAAAAAGCATTAGTTTTTATGCCTGTAGCAAACGTTTAAAATTGTATGAAATATTTAAAAGTATCTTCTATTTGTGTGTGTTTAAATATAAATCTTACTCTTATATGACTTATCTCTGCGAAGAAATGAAAAACATGAATCAAGTAAAAAAACTCTCCTCTCAAAAATGTGTTTTTCCTTAGTTCAACCAAAAAAAAAGAATTTTTTTTTTAACAAAAAGTTTGATTAAAATCTTTTTTTAAAAATATATACAGACATTTTTTAGTTACTAGAATCTGCGAATTTTACTAACATTTGTTCAGAATAAAAATGTTAAGACATTCTCATTTTTATTCTAAAAATTGTTTTTCTCACAAAATAACTCTCTCTCTTTTTTCCCTCCTTGTAGCTTTAAGTACAAAAGAACAAGATATAAAAATCAAATTGTGAAAAAAAGAAAAATTTAAATACTGTTCGAAAAGTTTTTCTAATAAATTAGTTTTAGCGGAAGACTGTAATTTATGATTTTTTTAAAATATTATTCACGAAAAAAATAAATTATTGGATCAAGAATATTGAATATGAATTTCATTAACATAAGCTGATTAATAGGAATTATTTGTCAAATACAGGGTGGGACAAATAAAAGTAGTTCGGACAAGTGGAGAGATTGAACGTAACGCTTACATCGAAACCGGTTCAGTTCTTAATACAGACTGTGCCAGCGGAAATTGATCGATGGCAATCTATTTTTGACAATATTAAATTAATAGGAAAATACTTATAGTTACTTCCAACAAGATGGTGCAACTACCCATACATCCCACCGAAGCTTGGATGATCGCATTTACGTAATTTTCACTTTTAACACAGTTATTAGCAGAGGTCAGTTTGGTCTCGGCCCCTAGCTGGCCACCCAGGTCACCTGATCGATTACTTTTTGTGGGGAACCCGTAAGTCTAAGGTGTATCTCAACTACCCTCAGAGTCTTCAAGAACTTCAGCAAAACATTTCTGATGAGATTCGAGCAATTCCAGCAGTCCAGCTTTAATCTACATTCCGCAACTTGCTGATCAAAGCCTGAAAATGCCAAGAGAGGAATAGTGGCCATTTTCAACAACTGCGATAAGCAGTTTAGTGAAATACGTCCTTTCTCTTTTGCCATGTTTGTTTGTAACATAGAAACCTGTTCCACGGGCTACTTTTATTTGTCTTACCCTGTATAGATCAAATGGATACTGACATAAATAAACTATTATACTGAAACGTATGTACCAGGAAATTATTTAAAATTATTAAAGGTATGTAAGAAAACCTTTTCATGTTATTTTAAAATAACTGAACTATAAAGTTTCAAGAAAATTTTATTAACATTCTTATATAGTATCATATTTATAAAGATTCTATAATTTTAGACTTTCCTTAAGAATGTATGTGCACTAGTGTGATGAACTTAAGCAATTTTTCCTGAAAATTCTACTTGGAGACATTAAATTTCACAACGCAGAGACACAGTGTAGCCTTTAATTGTTGTGTGATGGAAATATAACAGCCAGAAAAGAATTGTACACATACATTAGGAAACATATCATAAACGGCTTGTTTGACAGAATTTCGTTTGTAGTAAACAATGTGTGGGCCATGAGGAAGAGTTTCAACAAGCATGTTTCCTTTGTTGAATATATATCCTCTACAAATGGATAAGGTAGAGGCACGTTATAAATAAAAATTACCACTTTTAAACTATTAGAACTGGATCTTTTTTGAACTTGTTAAATATAGAATAAACGAAAGTAAAAATTTATGGATATTTGTGTATTTAGTTATTTATTTATTTATTCCGACTAGATAGGTGAATTCACTACATAAATGACAGAAAACCTGCCTTTCAATAAATTTTTCAATGGATGATAATTGGTAAAAAAATATATGAAAACAGTCTAATATTTCTGTATCTGAAAATGCATTTCTGAAACTGCTTAGTTTGACGAAGAAATAATTTTGAAATATTTGACAAAAATAAAGGTTTGATCAACGAAGAAGGTAGTTTTTAGAGCAACTAATTCATGAATATTTAAATTTACTATAGAAAAGTAACACACATAATTTGAATTTCAAAATAGCTTTAGTTTCAACTTTTAAGTTGAAAGACAAACATCCACTCTGACTAGGATGCTTAAAATATTTCCTTCTCTTCCTACATTCTATGTAAATATTACTTTTGTCCCTAAAACTAGTATTTTAAAAACTCTGAACTAACTTTTAATAGTAAACTAAGGAAAATTTAAATATATTCAAAGTGCACTTTAGATGAATATAAAAATATATTAGGATGTTCTTTTCATACAGTTTCCGCTTATAAAGAACTATTTATCTTATTCGCATCATAAATTTAATTCCATAAATAGTAGTATTAATATTTATCATACATTTAATACATTGTAACATTTAATGTTACTTTGAATAACTAACATTGCTTAAGGTATATGACTAACCTAAAATTGTGAAGTTTGCCAAAAATTGACAATTTTTTTAATTTTATTTTATAGGCCACCTTATTATCTTTATAAAGATACCAAGTTTATTATTTTCCGTTCTCTAGAACAAAAACTACAAGTGTTTTAGTAAAAGCAGATGTCATTACTTTAAGCAAGATGTCATACATTAAAACGCGTTTTACTCGAAATGTGTTTTTTTTTTTTAAATGCTAAAACGGGACCAGCGATTGTTGAAAAAGTTCTGAAAATAATTAACTGAAATTTTTTGTGTATGTTCTGTATAATAGTAGAAGTGTTTTAATTTTCAGATTTATCAGTCACTGTATTATTACAAAATTTACCGTCAAAAATACAAATTGTATAAAAAATTTACAGTCAAAAATACAAATTGTATACAAAATTTACATTTTATATACAATGTGTATATAATCACTGTTTTTTTAAGTAATTTCATATAATAACTAAGATAAAGTGCTTTAAGTTTTGTAAAAATGAAAAAATCTCTTATCCTGAAAGTCATTTCAAAAAATAAGTACCATAGCAACATATCAGAATTTTTAAAAAAATTGAAAATTTGTTTATAAACTTTTGGTACAGAATGGGCCGTGTTTATGTTATTTTTTGTAAATTTTTACCCAATTTTTCCCCCATTTTAGAAATAATAATTTATTTTTATCTTCTTAATTTTAGAATATTTTTCTTAAAATGTACTAAGTGAATCTAAGAACCACAATAAAATCCACATATTTCCATTTTTTCAAAACTTTTGTCGCAAGTAATCGGATACCTTAAGAGTTCTTCGAAAGCCAAATTCAAATGGATCTGAAATTTCGGATGTAATATAGTTATTTTATTTGAACTATATTAATATGAAATAAA
>BMAO01014081.1:0-78718 GCA_019973975.1 Trichonephila clavata | reverse complement strand
AGCTCGTCTCACTCATTAATCAAGAAATCTCCGGAATTATTAAACTTAGTCTTGAAATTCGGCAGGAATATTCCTTTTCATCAGTAGAGATAAATTAAGAACGGTAATTAAGATCTATATCTGCTGTCAAAAAGACATTTAAGGTAATAAATTTGCAAAAACTCAATATTAGGTAAGCAGGGGGTCTACCCCAAATCGGAAAACATGGCAAGGGGTCTATGAGATAAAAATGTTTGGGAACCTTTGCTGTAATTCTTACACTTTCTTGATAATGGAAAGCTATGCATACTGTTGATTATGAATTTCATGAAATTTCAAATTTTAGTACTAAAAGTTCTAAGTTTTCATTTCTGTCGGCAGTCTCTATAACTGCCAAATTTGTTTTTCGATTTTATTTTGATGTCTTCCACTTCTTTAGTGATATCACGTTATTTTCCAAAGCTGTTAGTCCAAACATTCAAAGATGCCATTTCTTTCTTTGTGCCCTAAAAATAGAATGACTTTCGGATTCGCTATTCATTGGTGTCAGCTATCATACTAGCCTTACGTAATACTATCTTCCAATATGATTTATCTAGTTCTGACTTTGTGATTGTATTTCCTGACTTTAGGAAGTGTTTAGTTGAAACTAGCATGATCTTGATATTTTCTATTTCATTTACTTGGAAATTTTAATTTTAATTCAAGAATTGATACCCATTTTTTATTTCTCAAACCACAAAAATTTTGCAAATTCGTGATTAGCTAAATACAAATAAATGTATTAGGCTTAGCTCTTAGTTAATACTTTTGTGTGCTAGGTATTTCTACACAATATCTGGAATTTCATAAAATTTTGTAATTCATTTTCAAATTCATGCTGTATTTAGAGAGGAATTTTTTTATGGATAGAATGTAAATTATTAACATTCACTCATAAAAAAAAATTGTTTTACAGCTTTGAAAAATATAAAAAAAAATAAAACTACTTTAAATCCTGCATTGAAAAAAAAGAAAAGAAAAGAAAAAGCATGAGAAGAGATGAAAAACTGCTAAATGGCATAATTTTTAAATCCTAAGGCTCAAGGTCACCTTGCTCGGTCAATGAAATCGTACTTTAAAAAACGGTAATCTGCCTGTTTTATGAATTAATAAATTTACTCATTAAATGTCACCCAACATTAATTATTGTTTTCTGTACCATAACACACATTCATACAGTGAGTTATGCACAAATTATTTCGCCAGAATTGAAAAAAAAGCTTTTACATGTTTGTAGTCACGAAACTCAGAACGACATTTCATTTATGTCAAAAGAAATTGTCGATGACGACATTTTCTTTAATCGCGTGATATAGGGCTTATGGATGCTTTTTAAAAATTCACAAAAAATATCTCCGAAAATTTTAAATAATACTTTGCAATGGAAAATTATGCAGCGAAAAAAATTAATAGTCATTCAAGAGCTATTTTGTGAAATGTATTGACTTATATTTTTTTCTACGATCATATTGTTTTAGTCGCATGTATTTCGTTACGTATCAAGATTCATCATGGTCACGTGATTCGTACTTTTAAATTTAGTGTCGCTTCTTTCACGTTAACTCTTTTACGCAAAATATTTGTTTTATCACAAAACCCACTTATCTTAATAGTCTATAAGACAATAAAAAAATTTTAAGAATTAATTTACTTGTATTTAAAATAATTTTTTTTTTTTTTTAGATTTTGTCGATTACCTCTAGAATTACTGGACAGATTTTAATGAAATTTGGTATGCATATAGGGCTGATATAGTGCAAAAGAATAATAATTCAACAGTTAAAATATACACTCGTGATTGTGCGTAACACTTATCGGAGTCGGAAGGTATGAAACA
The DNA here is from genome assembly GCA_019973975.1 of Trichonephila clavata. NCBI lineage: Eukaryota > Metazoa > Arthropoda > Arachnida > Araneae > Nephilidae > Trichonephila > Trichonephila clavata. The sequence continues at coordinate 76,860 of BMAO01014081.1, read as the reverse complement.
GTAGTTGCGGAATGTACCAAAAAAAATAAGGATATGGTCCTCTGTTACACATACCAGTGGCTTCACCCGGTGATTTTATACCGGAAATAAGGGAATATATGAGTTCCTGTGGCAATTCATCCCACTCATTCAGCAACTCAGTTTTCGAGTCTTGGATGGTTTTCCTAGGGTGTTGCGAGTTACAGTTGCCCTCCTCAGAGCATCCCATGCATGCTGTATGCGGATGAGGTCTGGAGATCTAACTGACCAATCCATTCGGCGAATATTTTCACTTTCCAGAAATTCCTCGGCCAGATGAGCTCTATGTGCCTAACATTGGGACCAGGGTCAACTGCACTCGGGAAAAGGCGAACATAGGGCTCCAAGACCTCATTCCTATACCTCACAGCAGTCATAGTGCCTCTTGCAAGGACATCGAGGGGTGTGCGGCCTTCACTGTGATGCCTTCCCAGACCATCAAGCTATTGTAATGGTTGATTTCTCGGACGTTGGAGGACAAGTTAGCGAACTCTCCACTTGAAAGTACGGCGAGAATATATGGAGAGAACCAGGTCAACTTTTTTTAAAAGCAAAAATATATTTAAAGTATTTAAATATAATTTCCAGTCCAGAGCGGGAAACAGAGAATTTTATATTTTTGACGGGACTGGGAAATGTTTCAAATTTTAATTTTTATGAAACTGTAGATGCTTTCAATGACTTCAGAACCTGTGTATCATTTTGAAATGTCCATCCCGTCGAAGAAAATCTTCATTTGGTAGAAAACAACAAGATGTTCAATCCTGTGCAGTATGCTTCAATACAAAAATTTAAGAAATGAACTTATAATAAAAATCTAAAATATTGAGAAGCGAATTTTAAAACTTTTATCACATTTGGTGTAGTATTGTAAGCGATTTCCCCCTGAAGTCGCTCCCTCTCCGTCCTGCCTGCCTAAGGGTGTGGGGCGGGGAGAGGGAATAAAGCATGACCAGAAACTTCTATAATAATTATTATTTTATTATTATCCAAGCACACTAATCAACCACAAGTTAAACCACAAGAGGATGCCTTAGGAGTGATATAAAGAAAGCAATAAACTCTAAATGCACAAGCGCAAGTAATCAGTTTAATTCAACCTAATCTATCCTAGACTATAAATTCTCCAATCCACTAATTTCGTTTTGTGGCAAACTCCGTTCTTAACTCAAGTTGTAAAAATCAATTAAATCTCACCTTCGTGACACCGCAACCGTTCATCCACTCCTTCTCTCTTACAATTACAAAACCCTTTTATATAGTCAAACTAATCTGCATAGCAGGGTTTCTTCTTGAAATGGATGGTTGTGAATTAATGCAAATGCTAGCCCAAAGATTCCCCAAGAGGATTAGTGTGAAGGTCGCGTAAAGATTTGTTACAGTGTGTATTAAATTATGAACTTCTAAATTTAATTACAAGAAAGTGTAATACACCGAACTAAAAAATTTTAACGTATATAACTGTTGATCTTTTTCCTCTGTTGCCATCCGTAACTATTTCGAATAAAAAAAACAAATGTGTATCTAATATTATGTATTTTTTTTATGAATTATAACTTTTTCATATATTTCTTTTTTATTTACAACTTAACTTTCAAAACAAAAATTACCAAAAATAAATTGCCGTTTTTTCGCCAAAGCAATCATACATTTTGGTTAAATTTCTTAAGTAAAAAATATGGATACTAACTTATATTTTTAAAGGTTCAATCGCCTTATAACTTTGCAACGTCGTCTCGAATATTAAATTCTTTGATAATAACAGAACAAAGGGAATATTTATTTTCGAACATGCACAAAACTTCCAACATAAACCTCGAATAACTGGACGTACACAACTAACTAATAATAAAACTAACTTTATTTATAGATCCTATTCATGAACTTCCATTATACTGCAGGATTTACAGGTAACTGCGAAATAATACACAAATTGCTAGACGACCAAAATAGTCAGAGTTTCGTTTGATATATTTCCTAATAAAGATTCCATCCCATGTTGAGTTCACACGACGCGTTTTTATTTAATTATTCTAAACAGTAATATGGAATTCCCGACGAGCGTTTACCTCGAAATCGTTTGCAAGAATGTTAGTGACCTTCAAAACAATCCGAGCCCCATTGCAACATGATTGATTACACTCTTGAAATGGTCTGAAGATCGAATTCAGCGTGCCTTGAAAATTTAGAGGACATCAATAGTGTGAAAGTAAATAGGCTTCGGATTTAGAATTCTTATGTAAATGGGAAATTCTTGTTTTGAATCAAGACGGGTTACGTGAATTTGATTTAAGAGCTTTGTTGTAGAAAAAAGTGTCAAAAGGGTGCCCAATTTACAAAAAAATAGATTATTTGAATTTTTTTTAAAAAAATTCTGCACATTATATGAATTTTTATTTAAAAAAATTATTTGAAAACTATTTTATGATTAAAGTACACTTTAAAGAAAATGCAAAATGGCAACACTTGATTTTTCAGCTCTTTTTAACACTCTAAAAAATTCCCTTGTATGTAACGGAATCTTTGAACTCAATTTTTAACCACTTTAAAAGGTCAGATTATTTCGAAATTGTGCTCACTTGTCCAGGAGCGATGACAATACAATAATTTAATAGTTTTGTTCCATTGCTCTGATCAGGATCATCAGGATTAACGATTTCCCATTTTCAGATTCCATCCCGCAACTGGCGATTTAAAGTTGAAGTTACAACTTAGTTCGAAGTGTAAGTAAAAGGGTAAAGTAAAAGGGTGTTTTTTTAGTTTTCTGTAAAATATAATTTATTTATTTATTTATTTATTTTAAATTTCAAAGTAGAGTATAGTGATATTTATCACATAAGTATTTCTAAAATAAATATTAATGTGTGAATATGAAAAGTATGAAACACATTGAAAAATAAATTACTGGAATACCTTAATAAAAAGAAATCCTTTAAATTAAAAAAATAAATGAAATCAAATGTAAACAAACAAAAAAAAGACTAAACTATATGAAATCTAGAAATCAGTTTAATTGATGTTGAAAATGTATTATTATTTATTTATTTATCTTTCAGATGGCAGCATTAGCTATAAGATTGTATTATTATTTCTTTTTCTTGTGTGTGTGTGTGTGTGTGTGTGTGTGTGTGTGTGTGTGTGTGTGTGTGTGTGTGTGTGTGTGTGTGTGTGTGTGTGTGTGTGTGTGTGTGTGTGTGTGTGTGTGTGTGTGTGTGTGTGTGTGTGTGTGTGTGGCAATAGGGAATATAACTCTTAATTTTGTTGTCAATGGCAATTAAATTTTTTATTCGAATGTTATAAAAAGAGATCTTTGAAAAAGTTTTTCGGTGAAAAGATTATATATTTATCTATTTAACTGAAATTACTAGCCACGATAATTAGTACGAGTTTTAATTAAAACTAGAAGTATGGAATTAAAGTTGTTTACAACATGTTGTAATTATTTTGGAAAAATAAAAAACAAATAGTTTAGATTCTCTTTATCCATATTTTATCTAAATAATTTATAAATTCATTTATCTACTAATTTATATACATTTACAATATCCAGTCTTTTTCGCGCGTCAGCTTAGTTACTTCTAAATTAAGAAATTCTTTTTTTCCCCAACATTTATAGTTTAAAAAATATGGTTCGAAAATAAAGACACTAAATAGCGTTTCTCAATGCTTTTATGGCGTTGTATTTTATTTCCCTTTTATTTCACGTAAAAATGAAATGTAACTTAAGCTTAGAGTGGAGAAGCATTTTTTTTCTATTCAAGAACAGTCGACTTAAGAGTCACCTTGGAGCAAGGCTGAAGCAGCGATTAGCTACAAATCTGAATCTGTGCTAAGTGCCTTGGAAAATAAATAAATAAATGGTATAATAAAAGAAATAAACGTAACTACGACAAAACACTAAAAATAGAAAAATAGTAATAAATTTATGTTCATGCCTTGCTCCTTTTTTATCATAATATTTATATTGTTCTGTATTCATAGTACTAATATTTAGCCTTTTTATTCTTTTACTGGCTGTGCAAAAATAGAATAATACAAACATGTGATGTATAAGTTTCATTCTAATGTGTTGGATTATCCAATAAATCTAAATACTTACAACAACAAGAAAAAAACTTTACGTAAAATTAGTAACCGCATAAGGTAAATCTTTCTCTTGATGTTTTAAATGAATATATTTCATTTCCGTTTTTTTATTATTATTAATTTTAGCTGAATGTAGTAAAATATTTACGAAGTGGGATTATTATTTGAATACCAAATACATTTTTATTACCTACTTTGTTTAAAATAGAATGGAATAGTGGGAAAAGAATACCAACTTTTTTTTTCAATGGGGCTGCGCATTGGTATTTTAAACCTTTGCAGACCTAATACATTCCCCAGGAGCTGATATCTCTTTTTAGCGCTGCACCATATAGGCGATACCAATTACAGCAAGCAAATTTATTCCCATGATGGAGGCACCTGAGCTCTTGGCGATGCGCACCAGTACTAGGATTTAATTTAGCCGAGAGCATCCAAGCCAAACAGACACTCTAGGGATCTTTTATATGCCGCATAATCATACGAATCATAATAATACGAACTACATGCACTGTTTTGCGTAAAACAAAATTTTGTGATAAAGTAATTTATCTTGAAGAAAGCGATTTGAAAAGTAGAAATATATTCGTATAAAATACTGTACATTCAGGTATATAAAGCTCATCTATACTTTTAGACTGCATTTTTAAATTTTTAGGTATATTACCGTATAACGTGCACCCCCCCCCCTTTTTTTTTTTTTTTCTTTTATGAAGAAACCCGAAATATACGTGTTCTATGTTCTTATATTTCAAAAAAATTTATTCGAGGAATTATCCTAGGCTTTGGAAAAAATAGTGTACTTTTAGAACTATAATCCTTTTTTTTTATGTTATTTCTTTCAAATAAATAGTATTTCAATACACATGCAGAAGTCTAACTTTTTAACGCTCATATCGTTTTTTGATTATTATTTTTAATGCTATAGTTCTCATACTTGGCGTGTAACGCGTACCCGTAAATCTCGATCTTGTTTTTTATGTTAAAAGTGCGCATTAGACCCCGGATTATGCGATAATTTTTCTTTAGTATTTTAAATATATCCACATTTTTCACGCATTAATTTCTAAAAATAAGGAAGAATCAAATATTGATACTGATTACTTGTTCAAACTGGGAATGTGATTTTACTCTTTAGAGAATTGGCTTAAAATTAAATAGAATATTATAAAAGACCTTTAAGCGTACTATTTAAATTATGTACTGAATTATTATTGTTGTTAAAAAAAGGAATTTAAAATATATGCGAGCACAAATTTGCGAATAAAGTATAATTTTTAAAAAATATTCATTTGTTAATCATTTAAGAACATGATATAAAAAGTATTCAGATACATATAAAGTTCCCGGATATAATATTTTATATACTTGAGATAGAATTTTTATGTTGCTGATGAAATTAAATAACAAAATCAAGATATTTATGGAATTTTAAGAATGAGAATCAGAAAGTTTAGATTTTTGATAATTAATGCATAAAAGAATTTTTTATTCGTAAATATATAATAAAGACTTAAATATGGCTAATGTGAATATTTTAATAATTGAAAAATACGTTTTGTGAATTAGTGTTTACTAACGAATTACATTTTATCAATTCTGTGTGAACAAGGAAAAATAATTTATGCTTAACTGAGAAACAATGTACAAAACTTATTTGTTTTTCACAAGATTTTGAATACAATTCCCTGTAAAGTATGCATTTTATTCTACTTGAGCTTCAAATTAAAATAAAACTTTCTGAAACCTGAAAAGACGAAATGAATCGAATTTAATTATGTTGGGGATTAATTTAATTTCATTAGTGTAACTATTCTTGCTATAATAACTTTATCTAGAACTGTCCCAAGTAGCAAGGGCCCTATAGAGCCACCAACTTCAGTAGAGGCCAGGTGAAGAGAGAATGACGTAGCTATGGAAAACCGTCCTTGTAATTTTTGTTAACAATTTGTGTTGACTTTGTGTAACTTAACTTAAATTAATAAATAATTGTTACACTTAAGTAGATTTCAATGAACCCAAACCAGAATTTACCATCTTTAGTTTAATATTTATCGTCCAACGCTTTACATTAGTTATTTAAAATTTTCACAGAAAGTTTTTTTTTTAAACTTTAATAATTTATTTTAAAAAATTTATTTTTACTAAGAAATTGTAAATTCTCAAAAATATCACTCTATCGTCATTTACGCCGTACGAGAAATTCATTAAATAATATTTTATTTTATTGGCAACAAACAATATACAAATATCAGTGTTCCACAACTTAAAAAAAAACACTAATACTTAGAAAACAGCAAATATAAAATTACACTACGAACGAAATCTGTTGTAACTATTATGCGTAAAGGTAATAGTATGTTTTTGTTAAAGTGTTTTGTTAAAGTGTGTCCTGCCATCAAGAAATCTATAAGGAAAAGGTCGTTTTATAGAAATCAGTCACTAAGCCTATTCCAAGCTTTTTTAAATACTTGTTATGACGTTACTACAGTTTTAGAGAACGTGTAATTTGATTTAGGGAAATCATGTTTTTATCATATGATTAATTAATTAAATATTGTTTATTATATAGTTGCGTATTCTATCATTTCAACCGACAATTCGTCTGTTACTTGACTCAATGAAAGAATTTTGTTGAGGAAAATTAATAATCGCCTGTTTAATAAAAACTTTAATTATTAATCGATACTTCATCTCCACTGATTTGACGAAATTTAGAAATAAATTCAGTTTTAAAACTTTTGAAACTTAATTTTGGTTTTTGATGACATTTTTACATATTGTCGTCAGAGATTATGCATGACAGAGCCGATATTGGATTGATATTCCTGAATTTAAAATATTCGACAAGTGATATTGCACATTTTCATATTTAAGTTTTCTTATAACGTTATAGATTTTATTCGATAATTCGCTTATTTATAAGCGTTTCTTATTTCAAATCCTATTTTGGCACCAGACGCATTCCTTTGCTTCCATGAGATTGTTTAGATCATGGGTTCTCAAACTTTTTCTACAATACCTACTCCTTTTAAAAGAATAATTTCCTTCATATACTTCCTAACATTTTTCTCTACATACAGCATATGATATAATAATAATGTTAATTATTGCATACAAGACTGAAAAGTGACAGTTTAATTAAGAGTTTTAACTGAAATTTAAGGGGGAAAGTGGTTTATTACATTTATTTTTATTTTTTATGCTATGAAATTAAACAATAGATCCATGAATCATATCTTCTTATGCATATATAGAATGTATAGTATACATATTAGCATATAAAGAATTATCTGATGATTATAAACCTTAAAAATTAAGTAAAATTTTTGAAACTGAAAAAAAATTATTCATCAACTGTATAAGGAATTTACATTCCTTATTCCCTGTGACTCGGCTAGATGTGTGGGAGGAACTAAATGATCAGACGACATGATGAACTTGAATTATTTATTTATCTCTATATTCAACACAGACACAAATAACACTCTAATTAAGATAAATTTGATCCATTAGAGGACGAAGGTGATAGGGGATAATATATACGATCATGCAAATCTATCCTTACGATAACTTATACAAAGCTTGTTTTAATTTAGAAGCGCGCTAAAAATTTAAATCTCTAACTTGTACTTGAAATAAGATCCCAGTACCTGAACTCTTGCAATCCGTTAATCTTTTAGACGTGACCTTAAACAATTCTCCAATAGTGGAACTAAGCATTTTCCGAATTTCCAACTTCTCGCGTCGTACACTGTTTACGTATACGTACTACTGCCAGTTTGCTAGCTTCTCATCTATTCAATTCACATCTAAGCTATCCTCGCTGCACGTCCAATGTATCCTCACTTCACTTACTCTTAAAACTCGCAAATACAGAGAGAGAGAATATATATATATTAAAGTTAATTTGCATCATCGCGTTTCCTGTCCTTGGAGAAAGTTGCTTGAAAGAATGATGGCCCAAAAAGAATCCCCAAGGGGGTTAGTGGAAGGAATTGTATAGATCCGTCACAACTTCCAGTAGAGGCCTATATACGTTTTTGAAACTTCCATGGGAGTCCTCTAAGGGGACCCCGTCGGGAATCCCATTGGATGATAAACTGATACAGGTCGAGTTGGGCGGTGCATACAAGTGGGGCATTAAGTTGTCTTTCAGCTCGATATCCACTCGAATTGCTTTCTTTAAGATAATAGATTCGTCTTCCCAATGTAATTGGTTTTTGTTTCAAGTCAACGCCCATTTAAAGCTAAAAAAAATTTATCATCTTTTTATTAGAAAAGCCTTTAATAGGATTCAATGCAAGTCATAGGAGGGACCCGGAACACTTAGACAACACACGCATCATTATTATCATACCCAATGGATCCTCACTCGTTTGGAGCATTCCTTTATGTACTCAGTTCTTTAACTGCAGTCAAATACTCCTTACATTTAAGAATTACGGTCAAATGACCAAGTCGAAACCTGAGTCAGCATCACTCATGAACTTAAATACTCTTAGCCTGGACACAGGTTTAACGTACATCAGCCTTTGTAACGTTATCCGTCTCGCAGCTGCAAAATCAGCTCCCCTATACGGATAGCATCACGCAGTTCGTGTCCAATGTGCACCTCTAAATATTGAGTGGTCCTTTCATCTGGCATCTTTTAGTCACCAAATCTGGAATTAGTCACCAGATGCAGGATGCGATCTGAAAATGGGAAATTGTTAATCCTGGTGATCCTGATCAGGACAATGAAACAAAATTTTAGAATTATTGTATTGCCACCAGTCCTGGACAAATGAGCAAAATTACAAATTAATCTGACCTTTTAAAGTGGGTAAAAATTGAGTTCAAAGATTTCATTACATACAAGTGAAGCTTATAAAAGGGTGTTAATAATGACTGAAGATATATCGAACCGAAATAAATTGATATTTTTTTCGGTTCAATTACGGTTTTCGTTCCGACCACAACAACGGTTTTTTCCCGTTTCCGGTTCTGTTCCGGTTCGAAGTCGTGATTAAAATACAGCTTTTACTTTTTAGCCTTTCAATTACTATCAACTTTGTTGTGTTGTTGTTTCTAATGCCACCTGTCTGTTGCCATCAAACATTGTCCGATCGAGTCCCATGAAATTCGTCGTGGCAAAGGGCTAGGTGTACGCCTGTTGTTAGCTTTTCGCTTTGAGCACCATGCAGGTGGCAGTACGATTTGGCTCAATTCATACACGTTAGATAGCGGCGCCACCTATCTCCACCATCACAATTTAGGCATGAAGCTGGAGGGGAGGGAAATATTCTCCAGTCCCCTGCACCCGTAGTTGCTTCTACGACTACCCACAAGACTTTCGGACCCACTGATTTAACGAGCACGTACTCCGTGTGTACTTGGTGATATTTGGTGACATCGGCCATTGAACCCAGGCCTTCCGGTCTGGCGTCCATTACTCTAACCATTAGGCTACCCAAGGCCTCCTATCAACTTTTGTCGAAGTTAATGAGGGGAGCGAGTCAGTTTTATCCTTCTCTAAATATGAGAAAAGATACTTATAATTACATGCAGATACTCATCTTGATTCCTTGAACTCGAAGCACGAGGCATCTATTTATAAATACATTAACAATTCAATCATAAACTATAATTTTATCTGTCAACACGTCCAACTACTTCTTTACCTTTTTATTCGCGAATTCGCTTCCATTTAAATAGTAGTTCTTCCTTCCTCAGTGGCTCGACAGCCCAGGGTGAGTCTTGACCTTCTCAAGAAGTTTTTTTCCGTGCCAGCCTTCTTCCTGCTAGTGTTCTCAAAACTATGAGATCTTTTTTCTAGGCCCTCAATCTACCTTAGATTTGGCCTGCCTTTTCTCCGTATGCCAATTGGTTGAGCATTGAAAACTTTATTAGTGGTGCGGTCTTCGTCAAATAGTAGTTCTGCTTCGCATATATTGCGGTTCCTTCACAGAAAGAGATTCTGAAATCAAACAACTTATTAGAAGTATTTCCAATAGAGAATTAGTAGAAGAGCGCGAAGAGAAACCTTTATATAATTTATAATTTACTTGCGATGTCGAAAGTCAAAAACAGGAGGCTGACTAAAGATAAGACATACTTAAATAAACCTTAAAAAAAAAATCACCTTTCTAAAATCGAAATGTTTCTGTTGTATCATCTCTTCTATATTATCATATTTTACAGTATACAAGGTGATTCTAAGATCATGGGACAAACTTTGAAGGGTGATAGAGATCACTAAGACAAACAATTCTAGGAATATACGAAAGGAATTGCCGCGTTGTAGCACAAACAAAACAAAAAATAACACATACACGGAAACATGAAACTTTCATCAGCGGCATACTTAACACGTGATTCCGTACAGGAAATATTTAAACAGTTTTAGAAATTGCATCCACCAGCAGCCCAATAGTAAAACTCTTCAAACGGTTGGTTTACTGACATATAGAAGACATGTTACTGCCCTTGAACTTGTGAAGGTTGTTTCGCCCTCATGTTACAAGATGGCTTCTTCCAGGTGTATCTGTCGTACAGTCCTCTATCTATCCCTACCATCAGTATTGGCGATAAATGAACCATATTTCCACAGCTGCAGATGTAATCGCATGTGGTTCGCCTTGCGTCTACTTGGTACAGTCGTACCGCTACTCTGCCTTTACTATTGACAGCCCCGTACATTAGATGCATGTGTGCCTTTTCGCTATTAGTAAAATCACCCATAAGGACCGAAATCTCAAGTGCATACACCGATTTTGCTGGTGCACCAGATCACTGGAACACCGCTTTGTTGCCTTCAACTATCGTCAATATTGTCAGCCAATCATGCCATAATGGTCGCCAAGCATGCATGACGGTTGGGGGATGCAATTTCTAAAACTGGTTTCACATTTTCTTTATGGAATCACTCGTTAAGTATGCTGCTAATGAACATTTTATGTTTCTGTTAATGTATTTTTTTTTCTGTTTGTGCTTCAGCACGACACTTCCGGCCATACTCATATATTCCCAAAAAATTGTTTGTTTTAGTAAGCTCTGCCACCTCTCAAAGTTTGTCCCATGATTTTAGAACCCCCCCTGTATATATATATCACGGAACACGCATCTAAATAAGATCAGTTTTGGTTATTGGCATATAATTCATCACAAATAAAGGAAACATATTTTAATTTCACGTCTCACAGCAATTCAATATTGAAAGACTTCCCACCTTTGGTTGAAATAATCAAATTATAATAATTCTCTACTTTTTTTTCCAAATAAATCACTTTTTATAAATACATTTACTTAATGTATTATCTTCTTAGAAATTAAAATGTATTCTTTCAATAATAAAAACTCCCCTGTATATATACAGTCGACTCTCGATAATTCAAACCTTGCATAATACGAACCTCTCGTTAATTCGAAGTATATGCTCAGTTCCTAGAAAAACTCTTGATATTTCGAACTAAAACAATACGTTTTGATACACTCGATATTTCGAAGTAAAATCTGTGACTGGCCAGACTACAACACGCGAAATTCGAAGTTAGTTTATAAAACTCTCGAAAATTCGGACACTCACTATGATGTACAGTCCTGTAGCAAACAGGGTGGAGCTTACAAGTTTTGCGTTGTATTGTTTCCGCAGGTCTTCCCTGAAACATAGTCTCTTTGATGACCAACTGTTTACTGCCCCTTCTTTGTGTTTTCCGGTTCCTCAGGTGGAAAGAAATTTTTATTGCTTTCTTTTTCACAAGTGGACGATAGACAAACCGTACCTATTGTCAGCTGTCCATATCTTTCGTTTAACACGTGGCCTTGCTACACATGTGTTCAGAAAGGATGGTCCACTATTGTGAAGAAGAGATGCTCAGGATTGTGTATGCATGTATTGAATGCATTCTTTTAATACAGCTGTATAATATTTATACTGTATAATATGTACTTTTTAAAAATACTTTAAAATAATATTATACATATGTACAATTGTTGTTTTATTACATAGTTTCAAATTTAAATGTGTTAGAAAAAAAATTCTCTTCGTGTATTTTGCGAGTTTTTTCCCACCCTCTTGATAATTCGAAGTTTTTCATTGTTCACTCCAACTTCGAATTATCAAGAGTCGACTGTATATATATATGTATATATATTAAAGCTTACAAACCGTTACAAAATGTGGAATCTTTCTTCAAAGCACAGTCAACAGAATCTCGAAATAAAACGGGAAGAAATCGGCATTTTAGTATCAAGTTATCTGAATACAAAATATAAAAACCCTATCCAACAAAACATGAATGAATACTATAAAATATGGACGCATTGTTCACAGAAACACATCGATTTCCCGTACCCTGAATGCAGAAATAGTCGATCTTTAAACATAGTCGTTCGCGTGCTTTGCTGTCATCTGCTTCATATCTGCTCGAATCTATAAATATGTGATAACGTACTCTATATTAAGTACATTTCCTAAATATTAAATTCCTCTGGTAATAAAATTCCGATAAACTATTTGCTGAGTTGAACATTTGCGATTTCCCGAGACAAAACAAATAACAGCTTTAAAAGGATAGAAAAATAGAAATAGTTTAGTATAATAAAAGTTATATATTCCGAGACGGATGCTGATTTAAATCCAGGAAGTGTTTTCCTTATAAAAGCCTATATTTTTTAACCATATGTTAATACTACAGTTTAACTTATTATTATACAATGGGGCTTCGCGCGCCAAGTAGGACTTCGAGCGTTTTTTCAGATCCCCGTTCTATTTATCACGCCTCGTACTTTTAAGCCGTGATCAAATGACGAAGTCGACACCTGAGTGGGTACCCAATTTCGTACTTGAACGTCTCGTCAATCCTTTCCCATTTAACCTGTTGTTATAATCATTCTCTAAGAACTCCCGTTTGCCAATTAGGACTGGAACACTACTTCAGGATCCGTTTAATAATAAAAAAATTAGTTTTTATTCACTGCGTTGTTTTGAGTTTTTTGCTCCTCCTATGAATAATGTTAGATAATCAGGAAAGTGTTTTGTTCTTTTTATAAAATGCAATCCTTCCAAGCATTGTTTACATTTGTTCATGTCAATATTCTAAAAATTGTTTATCTGATTGTATTAGTGGGCGTTTTACTTGAGTTATTGACATAATCTCAAACCAGCCACTTGAATTTAAAACAGGATTCTAGCCTTTATTCGTGAGTTTAAACGCTATAGAAAGGATAAAAGCCTTTATAGCTTCGCATACCACAAAATCCATTTGTAAATGTAACCCTTGTGACGTTTGGGAAAATAGATAGGTAGCATGAGAGTTAAGAAATTAAATAATTTATTTATTTAAGTCCACAGCTATTAAATACAATATTTACATTTAAATAGAAGTTATTCATATTAATGATTATTTCAATACTACAGAGATGTCCTTTGTGAAGGAAAAGGCAAACACAACCATTTTTTTCTGGGGGGGGGGGTGCAAAATGTACACTCTATTGGGGTGGGGTGGTCACCTCTTACACCTCGAATAACAATCGAAGTTCCGGCTCATCATGTTTTTCTCTCGCCCAATGATTGCCGGGGAGATGTCCGATGAAAAGATTAATATTTTTTGGGTGCACGTGTGAATATAAATGGTTTTATGCAATCTTTGTAAAAAAAGTGGATTTTTCGGCTGTGTGGAATGTTAACGTTACACCCTGCAGAAGCTTTGAAAAATAATCGCATTGCATTTTGAGAAGACATTTAAATGTAGAATGGCTAAGTGAGTAAGTGTTTATTAAACTGTCTAAAGCAACACGAGGGCCATTGGCAAAGGAACTCGTAAATTTTGAACTTCGATCAAGGGAAGAGGACCACATCTGAGCTGGCACTCCCTCCGTGACGCCGCACCACGCCGAGGGGAGGACTTTGAACTTCGACAGTAGAAACGTGCATCTTCCCCTCGACACAGAGGGTCATCTGAGGCACTCGGCTGGAACTCATGACACGCACGCCACAAGTCTTTGACCATGACCACAGTCATTGTCCATTAGCCTAGTGGTCAAGTTGATGGCCTCTGGAGTGAATGGGTGATTGACAGGAGTCCCAATCGAATGCCTCAGAAGACGCTTCGTGTAGAAGGGCTGATGCACGTTAAATCTGTCGAGGTTCAAATCCGTGGTGCGGCATCATGGAGTTAGTTCCAGCTCAAATGCTGTCCTCCTCCCTTGACAATGGTTCAAAATGATGCGGTCCCTCACCAACAGCCCCTGTGTAGCTGAATACTGCGACGTTAATATTCCCTCACTCATCATGACCGGAAGAGTTTATATATATATATATATATAACCACTTGCACAAGATAGGAAAGGGATGGAAAATAAATAAAGGTGTAACGCACCATCCCATGTTGCAACAAACACCAGCACAAAAATGATGCATTTACGGTGGGAAATCACCCCTTCATCTTACTTTGTTTACAGACGCATCTCTATTAGACTATCCTATCTTGTAATTAAAAGAAATGTCTGAAATCCACAGCGTCCCAAGACCCTTGGATCTGAGGCAGCCCGGTTTGTAATTGGGTGGGTGAGTGAGTGAATATTAACTTCCCACTGTTCAGCTACACGAGGGCTTTGGGGGACGGTCCGCGTCATTTTGAACCAAGGTCAAGTGACGTGTAAGACACCTGAGATGGCATCCCCTTCTCCTAACTACCATACCACACCAACGGGAGGACGTTTGAGCTCTCGGCAGATTTTACGTGCATCGCGCCCCTACACGGCGGGTCTTCAGTGGTACTGGGATCGAACTCATGACATGCTAGCCACGATCCGATGCCTAGACCACTCGGCAACCGCGTCCCGGTTTGTATTTGGACAACCAATGGTAATAACCAAGTTCATTGTGTAAATAGTTGACACAAACATATCTTTGACTTGAATGAGACCCCACCTAAACCTGTGGTCATGGTCACAAACTCGTGGCCGGTGTATCATGCATTCGAGTCCTGGTGCCATTGAAGACCCGTTGTATGGAAGAGATTTTGCTCGTTAAATCTGTCGAGGCTCAAAGTCTTTCCTTTGGCGAGATGTGGAGATGGGGAGCCAGCTCATGTGTCTTCCTCGTCACTTGCCTCCGTGTTGCTTACTAGTGTGACGGTAATATACCCTATCTTGCTGAAACACGAATTAAGAGAAGGAAAATCATTAATCGAGAGGGAGGGGAATCGGGAATAAAAAATAATCGTGAAAGAATTCCGAAGAGGCAGGAAGCGGTTTTTTCTTCTTCTTTATCTATGTTTAATAAAGAAAGCGATCCCCAGGAAGGAGTGAAGAACGATCACTCAAAGTCGTAAAAATTCCTACTTACCAAAAAAAAAAAGATAAGACTGAGGGGTTTTCTATTCTTGCACACACTTGAAGTTAAGAAATACCACGGGACTATTGTGTGAGCATCCGCAATTTGCTTACATACAAATTGTCACGAAGAATCGTGATCTGTCCCTAAATAAACGAGTGGATCAACACAGTAAAAAATGAGTAATAGAATTGTTGTTATGCTGTGAGCAATGCTATTCCTTATTGTGTGAAATAATGTCTTATATTGCACCATATGAATAATAATGTTATCCTTTTTTTAACATGTATAAGGCCGTGGGAACCAACATTAATATTAAAATACCGATAGGAAGCTATTTTCCCCTCTAAAATTTGTACTGTACGACTTCTTCTAGCACGACAATTGATTTCGGGATTATCAAGTCGCAAACACGAAAAACAACCTGTGAACTTCTCGAACAGCAACAAAACAAAACAAAAGCAGTTTCAGAGGACGTACGATTGACAACAGTTGGTGATTATATATCAACTTTGTAAGGAATTATTATTCCTTCTTTCTTCTAACCCGGCTAGATGTGTGGGAGGAACTAATTGATCAGACGACATGATTCACTACAATTGTTTATTTGTCACAATATTCAAAACAGACACAATAATCCAATTAAGATAAATTTGATCAACACTTAGAAGACTGAGGTGAGACAAGATAGCGTGGGGATGAAATATACTATCATTCAAATATATTCCTACGATAACTTATACAAGCTCGTTTTTACCTCGGAAGTGCGCTAACAATTTAACTCAATAATTTCTATTTAAAACATGAGCACCGTACCTGAACTCTTGCAATTCTTTATCCGTTAAACGAGCCCTTGAACACTAATAGTTGACTTGAGCACTTCTTAGAGATTTCCACTTCACACGTCGTACACTGTTTACGTACTCATGCTGGATTGCTCGCTTCTCATTAATTCACTTCACATCCGAGCTATCTTCACTTCAGTAAACTTCAATTCTCACTTTACTAATCTTCGATTCTCACTTCACTAACTCTCTAAAACTCGCGAATACAGAATAAATATATCAAACCTAATTTACATAATAACGTTTTCTTGTCTTCGGTTAAAGTTGGTTGAAAGAATTCTTTCCCTAGAGGAATCCCCAAGGAGAGCGCGTATAGATCCGTCACAGCTTTAAAAAAACTCATAGACATTGGCGCTTGTATTCTACTAAAGCACATGAGAAAAGAACAAGATACGTTGGCACAGCTTGCAAAGTCTCACAATGTGTTGATCCCAGTTTTCTAAAATTTCACGGAAGGTAATATGCATAAATTCCTAAATTTTTTAAATACAAAGTCAGGGACATTTTAAGACTCCTTGAGGCCCAGGGCCCCTACTCAAAGGTAGGCTCTAGGCCTCTATTCAAATGTGGACCACATCTATGACCCTTAAAAGTAGACAGTACACAGCATACGTTGCCAAATACTCGTACAAATAATAACCTGAAACAAATATATGTGCGTGACTTAAAATCTTACAAACTGGCTCGACCGACTGTCGTCTTTTGACTGAAGGAGTACTGATGGTGAACGATGGTAGGCCTAGGTCTGTACTTGGACGATGGTCGTCACATGCAGCCAGGTGACATATTGTCCAAAATTCCCAACAGGAATTTTTCACGGAAGGGGGGGGGGCGTCGACAGTCTATCATTCTCGTATCATGCTCCAATACGCCACCCAACATATCCTCTCGACTTTGTGGATTTTCAGAAACAAAAAACAGTAAAAAATTAATTGTTCATTAAATAATTAGCACAAATTAATAAAATTATTATTATAACAAATACTGAATTAAGTTTTACATACTATATGCATAGCATTATAATCAATCAAAAAAAATGAAGGACTATGGGGAACCCCCCCCCCCTCTTTGTGTGTCCCACTGGTTTGAATTATGATCTTATTAAGGCTGAGTTGAGAACGAGACGAGAGGCATGGTCCAGTTGGCCCATGCTTTAAGACGTCCCTGTACAAATACATCTACTTTGAAAATCGCTTAAAACAAAATTGAGGGGGACTGAAATATTTTTTCGTGTTAAAAGATATTTGTGTGTGTTAAGAGATATTGCAAAAAAAACATATATTCAACAAAATACAGAGAGTTTATTAGAGTACATTTTATTTGCATAAATATGCATGAATTTATTAAAAAAAAATCAATGAAATAAAAACATTCGCAATAATTTGTGCATAACATCTAGCCTACCAAAATCTTTACAGATTTTCGCCTTCTGTTTTGGATCAACAGCTTTAATAAGCACCATCTTTACTGTAAGCAGTTTGCTTTCCTCCTGAGCTCTTTGCCATTGTGCTCTTAAGAAAATTCTTCTAAGTTGGGGGGGAGAATTCACGAACCAAACTCACTGACTTTTACTCAAACTGAGATGTAATCTTTACCACTGATGATAGATGAAATGTTTTTATGAAGTGTTTTGTAGGGATGGAAGGGGAAAGTAGAGCTTTTAGAGAGATAAAAAATCAAAATGGGTCGTGTTACAGGGTATTCCGAGGGTATTTTAAAACCAAGTTAAACTCCTTTCTACGAAACATGTGAACATTTCACACCCCTCTTAAATCTCGCCTACGCGGTTTGTGTTTCCCATGTATTGTTCATTCCTGGACGGGAAATTTTTTCACATTAAGGTATCCGACTGGCTGCGACCACATTTTTTTATAAAAACAAAGTTAATTGGATTTTGTTGTTGTTTTTAGATTTTTCTAGTACATTTTAAGAAAAATATGGTAAAATTAAGAAGAGAAAAAGAAATTATTATAGCTAAAATGGGAAAAAAATGGGTAAAAATTGACAAAAATAACATAAACGCGGCCCGTTCTGTACAAAACGTTTATGAGCAAATTTTCATTTTTTCAACTTTGATGTGTTGCTATGTTATTCATTTTTGAAATGACCTTTAGGATAAGAGATATTTTAATTTGTACAAAAACTAGAGCACTTTATCTTACTTATTATATGAAATTGTTTAAAAATAAACTGTGATTCTATTAACATAAGGGACTGTAAATTTTGTAATAAAACAGTGATTGATAAATCTGAAGGTTCAGACACTTCTACTATTATACAGAACTTACATAAAAAATTTCAGTTAATTATGTTCAAAACTTTTTGAGCAATCGCTGGCCCCGTTTGATCATTTCAAAAAATCCATTTAGAGTAAAACACGTTTTAAAGTATGACATATATATCTCGCTTAAAGTAATGGCATCTGCTTTTACTAAAACACTTGTAGTTTTTGTTCTAGAGAACGGAAAACCATAAACGGTATTTTCATAAAGCTAATAAAATGACCTATAAAATAAAATCATAAAAAATTGTCTATTTTTGGTAAAATTCATAATTTTAGGATAGTTGGATACCTTAAGCGATTTTTGTTTCGTGTTAAGAGAAAAAAAATGCATGAAAATGCATAGTAATTTGTCAGGACCATTGAATTATTTCGTGTTAACCGATATGTCGTCTTAAGAGCTTTTGTGTCAAACGTATTTTATTGTAACCTATCATTCTTTTTATAGATTTTAGTATCTTACACTATTAAATTTATAAATAAAACTTAAAAGTATCACGTTATGCTATATAAAAAAGAAATGCAAAACGTACGATGCCCGATTTTTGAATAGCTCCCAGTGGGTTGAAGGAAACTAACTTTGTGACGGGTCTATCCGCATTAATTTCCAAACTAATCCTCTTGGGTAACTTTGAGGCCAGCATTTATTCTATTTCACAGCCTCTTCGGGAAAAACACGAGATAGTTATATGCTAATTAATTTGACTATATAAAGTCTAGATTTCGTAAATGTTAGGGTGAGAGAGAGAAGGAATAACCAAACTAAATGTAAGTATCGTCTACGGATCACTTCAACGAGCTTAGTGTGTATTTGATAGTATTATAGTAAAGTATTAGATTAATCATTAAAGGAATCAAAGGAATTAAATTAAGTACCAACCTGAGGTTAGCAAGAGTTCGTCTCCTTGTCAATTCTGATAGCTGAGATTACTTAGACGGGAATATTATATTTGAATGTTAGATTTGAGTATTAGATTTGAGTATTAGATTTGAGTATCAGGATTAATCTAGATATTAGAGAATCACTCCAAGGTTTCCACTTATAGATTGAACTTGTGCTTGTTAATTGTGTTTGTCTGTCTTTAATAAATAATTATTGTTATGGCTTTTGTTGGTGATGATATGTTTCTTCCTACACCAGGCGCGTCGGGCAATGTGAACCCAGTCCAAGATAGGACTGAGGCACGACAACTTTTCCCATGAAAAAAGTGATTTTAAAAAGTAAATTAAATTAAACCAATAAGGCACAAATGAATCTCTTTTCATAAATTCATCTAAATTCCAAAAATATTTTAACAGAACATAACCATAAACAAGGGTCTTACAAAAAGGGTTAAAGCAACTTTGTAAGTCTTTAATAAATTTTATAGTAGATGTAAATTTTTATTTAAAAAAATGTTAAATTTTCAGGAAACGGTCAGTTTGGATGAGAATAAAAATTAAAAATGCAGTTTTAGAAATATATTTCAGGGCTTCGAACCGTAATTTTTTTTTTTGTTCCGGTTTAACTAAAAAATATACCGGTTCTGTTCCGGTTTTCGTTCCGCCAAGAATACCTGCTTTTTGGTTAAGTTCGGAATGAATTATTTGTTTTATGTACTGTTGTTTGTTTTGTTTTTAGGACTAAAAATATAATTCTATCATAAACAAAAAAATATCATTCTATGAAAGTTTAGAGCATTTATTCTTTTTTTTAATTTGTACACTATGGGAATTAATACAATTACAGTAAAACGTCGTTTATCCGAACGTTTAATATGCGGACCAAAGTCCGGATACGTTTTCGAACAGTGCAATGCTCAACAGTTGTTTCCTGTGAGGCCAAAAGTAACGGGAAAACTCAAGGCGAGGGATATTTGGGGAATTTCAGTTGTGTGATTTGGTAAACATCTGAACGGAATAGTTTATTTCCAAGTGGAGGGTGGGGTGGGGGGGGGTATACGTGCTCTTTTGTTGAGTTTTGTTGATGTAGAAACCTGGATGGCATGCGATGCAGAAGACTGTGGATTTCAAATGCTAAAGGATGATGAGATTGTGACTTCCGTGGAAGAAAAATCCGACCCTGATAATGATGAAACAGATCAAGACGTGGACAACAACAACGACGAAAGTAGCAAGAGTCCATCAAGTGCTAACGCATTTACTGCATTAGAGACAGCTGTGGGGTGATACGAACAACAATCAAAGTGCTGACCTGCTCAACTACTGCTTCTCAAGAGAATCAGAGACCTTGCAGCGAAAACAAGAAGCTGTACAATGGTACAGCGAAAAATAAATGATTATTTTCCACAATCAAGGTAAAATTGCGACGTTTTGCACCTATTTTGCTTTTTCTTCAAGCACGTTTCCCGCATAGGATGATTTTCAATATTCGTATAGTATCCGGTTTTATATACTGCATGGATAGCATTCTGTTTTCGGTTATCTGAACCATCGTGTATCCGAACGGTGTCCGGTCCCAATTGAATCGGATAAACGACATTCTACTGTAATTAGCATGTACGACACGAGCAATTAGCAGAGGTCGGCGAGCATTGGCATTGTTATCCATTTTCAAAAACGCATTTGACAACAAGGTTTATGGTATATTCTGGTTTGTCTATCTAAACAATTTATGTAAACATCCTTGGAAAATCGCATGCTGAGATACGAAAAATACAACTCAGACTGATAATTTTCTTAAAAAATATATCGGTTCAGTTCCGGTTTTCGTTCTGACAAAAACAATGGCTTTCTGTTCAGTTCAGAATGAATAGTTTTATTTTATGTTTTTTCTTCTTTTTTTTTAAATCATATTGTAAGGAATTTATATTACTTCTTCCCTCTAACCCAGCTAGATGTGTGGGATTAACTAAATGATCAGACGACATGATGAGCTTCAATTTTTTATTTGTCACAATATTCAACATAGACACAATAACACTCTAAGTAAGATACATTTGATTAACTAGAGGACTAAGGGGAGACAAGATAGTGTGGGGATAATATTTACGCTCATTCAAATATATTCCTACGATAACTTATACAAAGCTTATTTTTATTTTGGAAGTGCGCTAATAGTTTTACTCTCTAACTTCTACTTAAAATAGGAGCACAGTACCTGAACTCTTGCAATTCTTTAACTTTTAGACGTGGCCTTAAGCACTTCTCCAATAGTTGACTTAACCACTTCTTCGAGATTCCAACTTCAAGAGTCGTACACTGTTTACGTATACGTATTACTGTTGATTTGCTGGCTTCTCATCTGTTCACTTCACTTCCAATGTATCTTCACTTCACTAATACCCCAAACTCGCGAATCCAGAATATATATATTTAACTTGATTTGCATAATACGTTTTCCTGTCCTCGGAGAAAGTTGGTTGAAAGAATGCTGGCCCTAAAGGAATCCCAAAGGAGTCAGTGAAATGATGCGTATAGATTCGTCACTTCTAGTTCATTCTTCTGAATCAAATATGCCTTCTGAAAATTATTTCATGCGAAACTGAATCAGAAAAGTTCTAGCGAACATCAAAACAGGAAATCGAGGAGCAATGTTCATACAATGGTGAAAATTATACGATTGACGTTAAATTAGGAAATATTGATAAGTAGGTTATACAATAGCAAAATGATGGAAGATATATCGAACCGAAATAAACCGATGTTTTTTTCGGTTCAATTCCGTTTCGAAGACTTGGAATATTTTATCCTTCACAAAAATCGGGATTATGCTCTGCCAAACCAAAACCGAGTCGAGAAATATTCAAATGGTTCATTATTTTCAATATACAGTATTACTTCATGTTTTCTTCAGGGGAAAAAAGATTTTCGTATACAAGGGTAGAAAGAAAACAGGAAAGTAAAATTATTGTTTCTTTTAACCACCTCGGTTTTTCAGTATCACATGTGATACAAAAGTTCCATAATTTCTTGTGAAGGCTGAACAGCAAAAACAAATTTGGGACCGGTTGCATCGCACATGAAATACCAAAGTGAAATACCTGATATAATTTCCTTCTTTAGTCAACACATGGCAGTACCTGTCCTTTATAGTGATTTCTAGTAACGTGTCTGAATCAAAATAACATGTTTGTACGTAGTATTTTTTTTTTCTTATTTACGTACAAATATTAACCTATTTTTAAAATATGCTTTTTCTTTTGTATATTTTCATTTTACTGGTTAACAGCAAAAAAAAAAGAATTTTTTAGTGAAATATTAAATTATAATGACCTGTGAATTTTTGATCACTTGTGATACAGTGGAACCCTATCACTTAGGAGCAGACTTTTTAAGTCAATTTTCTTTTAATCTTTAATTATATTGGGGGGGGATTTGAAGATTGATAGAAGTATTTATTGAGTTAAAGTATTTAGTTGAGGTGTTTGCTTTTCATTTTTACCCTTTTTTCTGATAATTATTTATTTAATAAGTATTTTTTAATGAAATATTTGACACCAGATGAAATTTTAGAGGTAATGAATTGTGATTTTGATTTATTTGAGTTCAATTTGAGAATGAGAAATACTTGACCTTAACAACTGTACATTGTACAGACTACAATGTTATTTCTGTGCCTTACAACTACTAGAAATGGTTTCAAAGCATTTCACGAAAATAAAAAATGTTACTGTAATAATACTACTAATATGTACCTAAAACGCCAATAAACTCAATTTTCCTGTTGAATTCATGAATTGTATGTATTTTTTGATTAAAGACTAAGATTAAATAATATACTTCTTTCAATCTTGCTTAATACTGAGAAAAATTCTAATTGTAATGTCTTGTTCCTGATGTATCACATGTGTGTGTGATACGTACCTCCCAGCTTCTATAAATTAAAAAAAATTATTACACTTTTCTACATCAGAGTGATTAAAATAACTATTTAAGAACCTCTTACAAAATATCAAGCTTTTATTTTTGTCTCGGGTCTGAGGAGGTTATAAAAGAGATGAATTCTTATGATTAAACTATAATTAAAAATGCTTGTTTTACTTTCAAGATGAATCATTCTAATTTCTTGTAAACGTTTAAGTTAAAATAGAAAACAAGAAATTCACAAATAAAGTGCATCTGTTTCAAGAAGTGACAAATTATACTTCAAGAGTGAAATTTAAGGTCACTAAATATTATAATGGTGACTAGTCTTGACTACAGACGAGACTTCTGAGATAGTATTTCTTTCATCAAATTTCTTTTTATATCATATTAATGCCTTTAATCTCATATTAATTTATGGAATAATGTGTGAGATAAGAAAGCACAAATACAAAAAGAAAGAATTTTCTATCAGTAAAACTGTAATTTAGTCAACTTGAATGTTTATAAACATCGCAATATAAAGCAACAAGCGAGGACTATTAATGACAAAACTTAAAATTTTGAACCCCGGTCAAGTGACGGGGACGAAACCTGAGTTGTGTTCTCTCTCCTAATTCCCTCACCATGCTAACGGGAGAACTTTGAGTCTCGACAGATTTGAAGTGCTTTAGTCCCTCAACACGGTGAGACTTGATTGGCACTCGGACTCGAACACATGACACACTCCTCACAAGTCCATGACTACTAGGCTACCACGGCCCCTACATAGGCGAGGAAGATGATGATATATGTTTTCAATAGTGAAATATCTCGCTAAAATCTTTTGTACGGCACTTAAAATAAAAAAGGAAATTAACTAACAAAATGTGGAAGATAAATTTTCAGACAAAATTGAAGAAATAAAACTCAGTATGAAAAAAAGTAATTATCAGATGAAAAATCACAATAAAAGCGTTTATCAAGATAAAATCAAATATTGATAAAACAGAATACAAAAAAAATCCGTCAATTCTTACAATTTATTGGAAGCAAAAAAATTTCACTGTAAAATACTATATATTATTAATGTCACAAATAGAACGTAAAACCTTAAAAATAATTCAAAAACAATTTAATTTAAAAAAAAACAATTTCGTTGTTTTTAAGACATTGCTAAAAAAAAAAAACTTTTCCAAATTCTAAACAACAGAAGAGTACAGATAATAAAAGAAGAAGCTATCGACAACCGATGAAATATACGAAACTTGTTGCCATTCCCCACGAAAGAAATATTCATTCATAACTTGTCGCCTGATGGCATATCAACAAGCACGATCTGTTTTGGGCCCGTGTTTCCCCACAATGCTCGTACTTCATATCCGTTGCCATTGTCTCAGTGTCAAAACTGCGATACTTAATAGCCGTCCCGGGATGAATTGTGTTCCACCGTCTTACCCCGGGAAGATGGTAATGAAACAAGAAAAGAAAGGGAAGAAAAAATGGCATTCTCCAGGTCAACAGGCGTTTATGGAAAAGACGCGTTTTATGCCTTATTTGACCCTGGCATGTCAACTGGATGCTCAGGAACTTTTACCTCCAAGGATTGGAGGAGGAGAAAAAATATTCTAAATTGTTGAACCATGAAACAGACGATTTTTAGCCTCCATTCCGCAAAAAGTCGAGAGGTATAGGTTTGGTATATAAGCCGAGAGCAGATCTTGGAGAATCACACTTGCTTCCTCTCAGCTTTCAGCAAGCCTTTTGGATTCCTCCAGCAGCGGCAACAGCCCATTCTAACAACAGTCATGAACTCAATGGTGAGCAAAAACTATTTAAATCTTTTAATCAGTTATGGAATTTCACATCCTTTATCTGATGTTGATTAATATTATTTAATGAAAGATTGCGTTTAAATTTTTTTGATCAATATCTAAATTACATATCTATTCGGTCAATTTCCGAAATTTTAAAGAGGCATATAACTTTTAAGATTTAACAGAGATTTAACAATATGTTAAAAAAAATTCTTCTTCCTTAAATTCAATTAATTTTATATTTATAAAATTATTCTACTTGTCTTTTAACTTCTTCGATTGTTTTATTCTTCCATACATTTCTATGAATTGCTTACTACCAAAATATTCTGTAACTGTAATGTTTATTAAGTCTCAATGGTTATTTAAATTAATTTGGAACATTTTAAAATTAAAATGCAGAATATTTTTATTTTCGCGTAACATTTTTTTTTTAAATTTGGTTTTCACTTAAACTACTTTTTTCGTTGTCTTTTTAATTGGCATATTGATTATTTAAAATTAAATATATTTTGGCTTTTTTTTATTTAATTATACTATTCTGGGTGAAAAACATTAATCTCTGCTTTTTAAATACATTAATCAATTTTAATTCTGTTATTATAATTAAAAACATATATTTTTTATTTAAAAAATGCAATGCTCTTTTTTTTACCACTTACAGTAATGGCATGTAATGGAGATTTACCTTTTTCTTTGACAACTGATTAAATTTAAAATGAAAAACATTCTTGCAAAAAAATATAACTACAATGAAAATTAAAAATATAACTACATTTAATTAAAAAATATAACTAATATTAATTTAAAAATATAATTAATATTAATTTTAAAAAAATAACTACAATGAAAATAATTATTAGTTGTTAATCATTTGTAGTTATTTTGTCTTGATTAATATAGTTTATAATTATAATATAATTCTTATTCACCAAATATTAATTTTTAGTAAACGATTTATATTGAGATTTATTTATTTATTTATTGCTAACGTGAACCGTTTTCTGGCAACAGATATAAAACTTTTGTTAGTTTATGTGTTGTTAATAAAATGGTGGTTTGGAATATTCTGAAGTAATACTTGAGCCATATTTGCCCCTAATTCTACTAAGCTGACTTGCATTCACAACAAATAAAACTATAGACATATATCAAACTGTAACTAATAAAAACAAAGATACGTACAAAAATTAATTTACTAAGAATCAATTCATTAATCTAAAAATATTTCCTTTTCTTTTTTTATGCTTATTAATATTATATCTTTAATTCTATAAATTTGTTAAATTCTCAAAAAATGTTTTTTGTTTTATTAACATTTATTAAATTTTTCTATGTGTATTTTATTTTGATAACATTCTGGTGTTGTGAACATTTATTTTATAAATACTATGATAATTTATTCGTACATTATTATTATTTAATTTGGCATCTGAAAATTAATCGTATCTTATTTAACAAAGATTTTTAAACTTTACATAAATTTCAATTATATGTGTTATGTATAACTCAATTTAAACTCAATTTGTAATTAGGTTAGGCTACACAAATTTTGTAACACCTAAGTTATAATATTCGTGTTGATTGATTACATTAATATTTCTTTTACTAATTTTAATCTTAAAATAGTTTTAACAATTCATTTTATTTGTTAAGATTTGTGCGTAAACTGCTAATTACATAATGATAGAAATTTTATTTTATTTTGTTTATTTACTGATTTATTTTCTGTGTGTCATTCTATAAATATTACTATTTCAAATATAGTTTATTCAACAAAACCTAATTGTTTGAGAAAGTGTATCAGTACACAGATATAAATCAAACAAAAATGCAGTTAGGTGAAAATTATTTTTGAAAAAATCCCTGATCTAAACGCTGACTTCAAAAAAACTCTATCCCAGCCATCTATCTATATATACCCTAGTAAGATATACTACAGATACCTACGAATACTAGACAATGACATGTGTTCGTCAAAATGCTTGTTCAGACAACCATTTTTCTTTAAAGAACATTTATACATTTAAGGGAGACAATTAAACAAAAAATTTTTTTAAATGTATTGACACTCGTAATAAAGAGAACACAATACTAAAAACATGTTCTGTTATTTCCATGCTTTAAGGATGCTTTCCTTTTTCCTTCAGGTACAGCAGCAAATACCAAATGGATATTAACGTTGCAATATTTTGGGAACTATTTAAGGTCTTTGTAATGAAACCCACTAAAAAAAAATTTAGAACTTATTAATTTCAAAAGATTAGAGCTTTCAAACACCCAATTAACTCAAATACAATAGCTTCTTATATGAAATTTAGGTCTTGTCTTTCCATGACCATGGTTCAAAAGGACTAGGTCCGTCGCCAAAAGCCCTCGAGTAGCTGTAGCCCCCCCCCCCCCGTTAATTATTCACTCACTTACTCATGCCTTGTAGAAGGGCTGATGCACGTTAAATATATCGAGGTCCATTGGCGTCGAATGGTAGCTCGACGAGGGGGTGCCAGCTCAGGTGCTGTCCTCCACACTTGACCATGGTTCAAAATTAAAAGATCCATTGCGTTGCTTTTTCATCATTCACTCAATCTTGGAGACATCTAATCTAACATCTAATTTTCCTATTCATTTCAGATCATCTCCCTCCTCGTTGCCGCTTTGTGCTACACCGCGGTCAGTGCTGGCCCCTACCTTCCATACAGGTACGGTTTAGGTGGAGTCAGCAGCTACTATTACAGTGGGGCCCCTTTCGCTAGATCCGTTGCCCCCTACGGTGCTGCTCCAGTGGCCCCAGTTGCCCCTGTACCAGCAGTTCCAGCAGCAGCAGCCGTCGTACCAGCTGCAGCTGATTACTACGCACTTGCCGCCAGTGCCGCCCTTAGCTATCCAGGATATGGGTATGGATATGGATACCCCTACTATGGAGCTTATTCTGGCCTCTACCCATACAAGAAGTGAACAGCGGAACTAAACCGGATGTGGTCAAAATCGGTCTCATTTACACGTACAGGTGAGCTACGTGCTATGTTTTGTTTTATATTCGAACGTATGGAGTACGATTCGTAAAAATAATTTAGTAAAAAACTCGCTTCTTTATCAATTAATGCGTAGGAAACAATTTTTGGTAATCTTCCTCTAAATTAGAATACGCTAGGGGGGTGTAGGTAATGAATAAAATGAATTTTTCCTTTGTGAAAGATGCAAGGGCGTAAGGCGCAACATCGCATCGTGAACGGGCCCAAAACTTGACTGCCACCAAGTAAATATGTTTTGCAAGATCTGGCTTGGGGCCGAAAATCTGATTTTTCGGGGGAGGTGGCCCTAATGTGCTTACGCCACTGGAAAAACGCGGCAAAAAGAATCTATGCAAGAAATGTTGTTTCCTTCCCGAAGGGAAGGAATGAAAGTTGCCATAGCCTGTGAGACAGGTTGGACTTCTTAACAATTGATGGCGACACCATCTATCTCCACATCCACAATTTTGGCATGGAACTGAAGGGGAGGGAAATATTCTCCAGCCCCTTGCACTCGCGGTTTCTACTGCGACCGCCCACAAGACTTTCGGACCCACTGATTTAACGAGCACGTACTCCGTGTATACTCGGTGGTATTTAGTGGCATCGGGCATAGAACCCAGGCCCTCCAGTCCGATGCTCTAACCACTATGCTATCCACGGCCCTTATGCAAGAAATAATTTATTTTTATAGACCAATCTAGGGGTGGGCAAATATCGGCCCGTAGGTAGCATATACCCCGCGAAGGCAGAGAAAACCAAACAGATAGAAAAGGGTCTCTATATTTGGGTCAACATATATTTGTGAGCAAATTTTTTTCTTGTATGAAGATCAGCAAAAGTAAATGTAGATGCAAGTGTCTCAACTTGTTGGTTGTGATGAGAATTTCAACAAGCCATCTCACTCCTAATTTCAAAATAATAGTAAATTCTAGAAAAGTGGGATCGGGTACATTTATCTCATTGAAAGTCATGCGGTTCGCCAGCTTTGCCTGATTGGCCCGATCATGGCCCATTGCACTAAGAAATTCAATTACTTAAGAACAACCTACTAAAAATTTATATTTGAAATTCAAGCAATCAAATCTATCAATTTTGCTATCAATTTGCTTTTTTTGATAATAGAATGTGAACAAGAGATTTGGACCCGGATGAAAGGAAATCGAAACTACCCTATAACTTATTAAAAGATGTATGGAAATAAATATTTCTTGAGAGTGAATTAAAATCCAATTTAAAAAAATTGGGTTTTAATATTTTGATTAATTTTACCTTGTCCAATGTTACTTTGGTCTTATACTGTTTATCCTCAATTGTCTTCATGGTACGGCCGCGTGAAATCCTGTCATGTGGGGGGGGGGGGACAAAAGGTTGAGTAACCCCGCGTTAGAGAGACGCAGGTAGAAAATGAAATTAAAAGATTAGTCACTCTGTGAAAGATGAGAAAAAAGTTTTTTTTGTAATGAAAGGGAAATAAAAAATAAAAAAAATTTATCTAAATAGACTAATCTATTTTAAATTCACAGAAAAAAAATTCAATTATATTGAGATTTCTAGTTTGCAAAAAATTGATTATTAGATAAATTATATTCTACAGGGAAGATACATTAACTGCGAAACACAGCAAATAATTTACTTCAAAATGAGATTTTAAGCTGCGATTAACTTTTACATAAATAAAAATTGTTTATCTTTTTTTTAAATAACCTAAAAAATGTACATATTACTCGACAACTGTTTTTAGTACATTAAATAATATAATAGGATTCAAAACAGAACCAAATCCGTAAGAAGAATTTTAGCGTAAACACGCAAAATGGCATCACTGGTATAGGAGAAATACCTAATGAAAAATGATAACTAAACAGTTTATAAATTTCTGTTGCCACTTTGAATGCCGTCTTTTTTGTTTAACTAATTCCCAAATAAATTAAAGAAACACAAACCCTTTTGACTTACTAGTATACGCAATAATGCGCAAAATATTAGTATAAGAAATAATGTGCTTTTAATTAATTAATTATTAAAAACATATATCTAAAAAAATATGCACTAATATAAGAAATCAATATATTTATTTAAGGTTATTACAATTTTTTCCCCTCATAAATAAAAAATAATAATAAATATTTTCTTAATGTAAATTCTCATTAAAAATTCTGTATAGTTAAATGCATATAATTTCATATTCCTTTTAGTTATAAATTTATTTTACAAAAAATTTTAATCATTTGAGATGGTCTACCATTGGAAGCATTTTTCGAATCAAATACAATAAAATTAAACCAAGAGCAATGAAACTAGATTATAATAAATGTTAGCGACAAAATTGGCACAGGGAAAAAAACTTATTATTATTATTACTGCAAAAAAAAAATTATAAGGCATTTAAAAAAATGTCTTAATTGATTCTTAGACTCCAGAAATTAATAAAAAATTTAACTGAAAATGTAAAATTTTAATTACTGACAATGTAAATTCAACTTTAACGATAAATAGAATGTAAATACAGAAGATAATATCCTACTTCAATTATTTTAAATTCGAAGTAAAAGCCGTAAAAAAAAGAATTGATTAATGTTTTACATAAAACATTCCTAATAATGCAAATAAATAATCGTTCCACGCTTTAGTGAAGTCTAAACTTAAAAGCGAAAAGTAAAAAACATAAAAAAATAAAACAAAGCAAAGACACCGCAATTGGAAGAAACAGTAATAGGAATCACAGGAAACATTAAAAAAAAAGTTTTTGTCAACTAAAATTTTAATCAAATGACTATTAAAAAGAAACGCGCCCGAACAGGGACTCGAACCCTGGACCGTTAGGTTAAAAGCCTAACGCTCTACCGACTGAGCTATCCGGGCTCAAGTGGAAAAGGTTAGTAAGAAATCAGCTCCCGGAGTAGTAAAAAAATTATTCAAGAACTGTAAAAAACGCGATTTAAAGTATAACTTTTGAGAGAAAAAAATAGATTAGTAAGCTTTTTAGTTGTATTTAACATTGACGACAACAATTGAAAGTATTTTACATAAGTCATTACGATTTTCGATTCGAATTAATTAAATACGGCCGATAATTCAAACGGCTTTCTCAAAAATGTAACGAAAATGTCAAACAGATTAGTAAAATCTCTAGGAATCTTCATTATTGAAAGGTAAAGTAAGATTAATAGCATAAAAAATATTTATTAAATTAAAATTTTCGTTCTGGCACTTTTTACTCCTTGCTCTACTCATATCAGAAACGTAAATGGAATTATGTAACAACACAGATAATTGAAAAAGATATCTTAAAATGTGATAAATATCATAATAAAAAGAAATAACATTGATTTTCGAAAAAATACGAGTTTTATTCCTGTAAATTATTGATTATAAATTATTTCACCCTTTAGTTTTCACAAGATTCTGCACTCGAACCACAATTCATTAGCTCTAAGATATTACCCAGTTTATTCAGTAATTGTTGTGAAATGAGAATAGCTTCATAATATTTCCTTTCCTATCAAAATCTGTTCTAATTTTTTAAATGTTCTCTTATCGCAAATTAACTAAAGAATTTGAAAAGAAAAAAACCTTATGTCTGCTTGCGCTTATCAACTGTTATTTCCGTTAGTTTCCCGAGCCCGGATAGCTCAGTCGGTAGAGCGTTAGGCTTTTAACCTAACGGTCCAGGGTTCGAGTCCCTGTTCGGGCGAGTTCATTTTTCTCTTACAAATTATTGGTTTTCAGAAATATTGCTTATGTATTGTTTTGTTCTTTTGTTTTCAGGGGAGTAACTCAGCTTTTGGAAAGTTGAGAAGACTGTTTTCATGAAGTAAAATAATTCTTCTCAACCATGTGTATGAAACAATTCTCTACAAGTCTTAAAAATTGGGATTAGCAAAGGATTGTTCATGAATTAACTGTATGTGAATTGAGACCAAATAAAAGGTTTTTATACAGCAATTTTATGTGGTTTTATTTTATAAAGTTTTCTTAAAATGCGACAAAATTCAGAAAAATTATTTTACAACAATACATCTTTTAAGGCTTAAAAATTTTTCAAACGAAATAATTTTCAAAATTTTGTAGTGAAATGTAGTAAAAGATTTTTTGCGAACATAAAATCCACAAATTTTAATAATTTTTAATTTTTGTAAGAAAATTATAATTTTTTTGGAAGTTTGTATCAAGTCAATTAATGTCTAAATTCAATGAGAAAAAACACAAGCCTAAGCAAAAAGTATCATTAAAAATCATTTCTATCATTTTAAATTTTAAAATAGAAAAGGTTTCTTGAAAAAAATATTTTTTGGATTAACTATTTTTACATAATAGCACGATGAACATAATACTTTTTATGTGCAATATGGAATCATTTTTATATTATTTCATAAATATTTGTCTTCTTACCGAATAATAATTTTAAAAAAAAATTTTTTTTAATTAATTTTATACTTGTAGCGTAAAATAACAATAAATGGCTAACTTTAAGCAATAGATGGCGCCATGAGCGTGTGAGCTGCATTCAAGTTTAGATTTGCAGACGCTTGTTAAAATATTTACAAAAGGATTTAGTGGCGTTATCTATACGAAGTACTTGGAAATAAGAATTGCCTTTTCAATTAAAATTAATAGCGTACTCCCCCCCCCAAAAAAGATCATTTGTGTGGTGAATAATAACAATTTATGATTGATTTTTTTTTCATACGGATTATAATTTTAAAATTCGAACTAGAGAGAAGTTAATCATCGAAAAAGATATTTCCTTTTGCTGGTTAATACTAATATCAAAGTACTCTTTTGGAAAAAAAAAAATTCTTTTCAAAACAATTTTGTATATTTGATATATGCGTTTGCTTTTAATAACATCAGCATTATAAAAAAGAATGAATTTTGTATTATTATTTCGATATAGAATGAATTAAAATATAAAGTAATGATAAAAATTCCAAAATAGGCTAATTCATATTAATATTCAGCAATTATACGGCGAATTATCATATTACCTTGCAATTTTGTTTAAAAATAGTTATCTTATTTAGTGAACTATCTGTTCAAAAATTATACATAGATGAAAGTTAACCGAATGTAACTTGAGTAAGATTTGTTTTATTACAGAGAAAGAAGTATGTGTGTGTGTGAGTTCGTTTTAATTATTTTCGTTTATTTCATTAATGGAGTTTGTTTTTAAAACATTCAAATTTTTTAACAATAATATTTATAATTCGAAATTAGCCATTTATGATAAAGATATCTTAATTAAAAACAAACATGATAATTTTTTTTAAAAAATAATATTTTTCGAGACATATTTGTTTTTAAGAATTGTTCGTCGTTCGCTTGAATAAATAAAAAACTTAGGTAAAAAATATCTAAACAATACCTGGTAGTGCAAAAAGGGAAAAAAATATTGTTTTGTATTTGTATTTGTATTTGTATTTGTCTTTTTCTTTTTTTTTCCTGCTGGTATAAAAATGTACCTTGACAATGTAGTAGCTATAAGTACTTAAATTTCACTTTTGTAAGTATTCATAATTATTTTTTATCAGTTTATTCATAAAATCACTTTAGACATGGGAAAATGGAAAACGATTTTTTTTTCTTTCAATTACTAGTTGCCCTTAAGCGGTCAATTGTTTTCGCCCAAAATGTTCCCCCAAAAAAGGTACAAAGGAATATGGAAGAATTTTATTTTAATTTTCAATTTCAAAATTTTCGCAATTTTCTTTTATTTTGTAATTGTGGAACACACACACACACACACACACACACACCCCTTTTAATGTTTACTTTTTATAAGTACACTCGGCAAGCTATGAAGATTGTTTCATGTATCTTACAAGAACTTATCTCATACTTGCCAAAAAATTTCATGCTCGAAACCTCTTTTTTAAACGGTTGACGATTTTATGTATGCACACACAATTTAAAGCACAGTGTAATACTCAGTCTTACATTGCAATGGAGATAGAGATATTATCGGCTTTTTTGGATTATCTTTTTATTTTCATTTCTTCTGGAGCAACAAATCGCACAATGCTTCACCAACCCCTGTTCTTTATCGAATATTTAAAATAAATTCCTGCTTTCGATGAAAAATTCCCGCCATCACCTAGAAGTATTTCAATACCATAGACAAACTGCATCACTTAAAAACATAAACACTAATAATCTCACTATAAGAATTAAAAATATATGCAATTCAAAAATAGAAATAAGAAAATATGAGTGCCTGTAGAGCGTACGGGCAAACCAGTTAAGGGGTTAACGTGTTAAGGGGTTACAGTGGAACAATTTCTGCTGAGCTTTCGAGCTTAAGACAAGCGTAAATTTAATCTTTTATACATCTTCCTCTATTTGTCCTTATTTTTCTCAAAAACAAAGAAAATTATTTTATATTGTTTTATTTTATTTATTTATTTACTTACTGATTTTAAACAGCAAACCATTACTTACAAAATTATTGAGCAAAAGAAAATGTACTCATAAATAAAGAAATAAATAAATGAACAAGCAGGAATATATTTCAAAAAGATGCCATAAATTTCTCTCTTTATACCTAGAAATTTTAAGCACCAAGCAAAAAGGGCAATAAATTTTTCTTGGCATCTTTCTCTTTTAGAAATACCATAAATCATAAGCAACATACCTTTTTTTTGACAGCTAAAAAGGGTTAAAGTTTTCATCTAGATACAAATTTAATACAATGAACAAATACATCAATAAAACAGATTTATATATTTCTTGATAAAGTATTTTTGATCTGTTTTGTTTTGTTTCTCTCACAAAGCATTCCATTTATTTTTATCTGTATAATTCTAAACTGTGTTTCACTGATTTTTCAAAATAAATTTAACTGAGCGATGTGTGAGCTTTCAAATATGCAGTTCATTAATTCTGTAGGGTAAGTCATTGCTCTTTCAAGGCAGTTGAAAGCGTGGCTAGGATTCTAGGAAGGGAATTGAAAGCAGTTACACGTCATCCTACAGCGTCTCAAACATGATGTATAGAGTTAAGGTCCGGTGATCATGCTGGCCACTGCATGCACTGAATTGTTTCCTGCTCAAGATAAGCATCTACAAAGCGAGCCCAATGTGGTGTCGCCTTTTCATACTGCAGCACGAAAGCATCACCTATTGCCCTGATTAAGGCCGCACATAAGCATCTAAGATGTCAACTCCATAGGTAGGAGCATTAACAATTCCAAGATAAAAACATGGAGGTCTGTACGTCCACACCCCAAATACAAACACTACCTGATCTGTATGTATCACTATCACGGTGTCATGGATGAAAACGAGCTGCAGGTTCTCTCCAAATGAAAATACCCCTACTATCGCTGTCGAGGCTAAACCTGAACTCATCCGAAAAGAGAACAGTACTCTATTGATCATGCGTCCTGTGGACATGTTCACGTTCCCACTGCAAATATTCCCGCCCATGGCGTGACGTGAGTGGGACGCAAATGGCTGGTCGCCTCGCATAAACACCACGTTCATGAAGTCTTCGACGCACAGTGTACAATAATCTTCAAGGGCTTGCAGCGAGGGAAGATTTGAGTTCAGTCGGAGTTGCGGTTCTATTCCTTCTTGAGCATAATGGCAAATATCGGTCATCAGCACTCGTGGTAGAGCGTGGCCATCCTTGGCTGAACCTCCTGGATGCCGAATCCGTGGTTAGAAATTGTTACATACATACGGACTCACATTCAGCTGTCTAGACACTTCTATCTGACTTTGTCCTGCCTCTAGTCTCCCAATAGCCACCATCGCATTTCTTCGGTCAAATGATGCCTAAAGGAAGTGGAGTAACATATACCCCTCCATCGCGGGGAGGCCCAGGATTCCGGGGGGGGGGCAATGCTTTGCAGTCTTTTCTAAGATCTGATTTGGGGTGCAAATCCTGACTTTACAGGTGGCTCCATTACGCCTCTCTCTCTCTCTCTGCCTGGAGGTCATTGTTAAATTTCGTTATACCAGATTTCTGATCTCAGACACCCAGTGACAATTGCAGCTTTGCTCTGAGACATCCATTTTTACGCTCTTCGCAAATGACACATTCCAACTGCATCGGCACTATTTTGCAGAATGTAACACCGTTCAGAGAGAGAGTGCGAATTCTTTCCTTTTACTCATATTCAAATTTCATTGAGGCTGGCTTATTTATGAGCAAGTTATGGTTATTGTTTATAATAACTAGTGTAATTCAGCTATAAAAACTTCATTTTTTATGTTACTTAATGATATATTATTTCAGTAATTGTATTCTTAAGAACAAAACGAAGAGCTCACATGGTATTTTTGGAGCTATTTTCCTCTTCGCTGGAATGAGCTGCATTCATATGATAAATGTAATTACGTGTTCTACATTGAATTCAAAACTGATGTTAGACTTGTACTTTTTGTTCAACTTTTAAAATTTGAATAGCATTTCAAATGTGATAATATGATAAAGATATTCAAATATTAAAGTTCTTCAAAAAGTTTTTTGAAATTAAAAAAAATTATATTATACGAGTACGCTTACTTTTTTTCGAGTGCGTTTTGCTTACATGTGAACGTTGTTGTTGTTAACAAATGTGTACTTTCTAAAAGAAAGTTTCAGCGAAAAGCAAGCGATGGCAACTGCAAAGCGTATGGGCTGATTGGCTGGAAACACGTGATTGCAGTTGTCTTGTGACTATGACGTCAGAGGAATTTAGCCCAATGAAAATTGTGTTGCTAACAATTCATCTTCATTCATCAAATTTCGCAAATCATTTCAAAATGGTGAAACACTAAATGAGCTCAAAATAATTTTTTATCACTCTCTTGTAGTCGAAAAGCATTAATCCATGCTGATCATAAATTAAAACTCAAATTATAATGGATAATTTAGAATTTTATATTTTCCTGTAACAGAACTGTAAATGAACAGATTATTATTATTAATATGGTTCCAAATATTTTGAATAAATTGTTTTTAAATAAATTTGTCTCTAGTAGTGAGGCAACAATATTAAAGTAGGTCAAGTGACATGGGGGTTTTACAATATCGTAATCAAAATGAATAAATCTCGGCATTTCTTTTAAATCCAACTATGAACAAGGACAAATAGTGAAGCAACTATTAACATCTGCATATGAATTACGAAAATAATTTTTCCTCACGTTCTTCACACTTAAAAGTTATTTCAAATTTTAGTTTAGATTTCCAAATAAATTTAATCTTGTATGTATATCACATTGCAATATGACCATTCGTTCCGAATATAATTATAACAATCCATAAATACCAAAATGATTTTTATCCCATATTTTTATGTATTTTATAATCAAATTAATGTAAAGAAACAAAATATCCCATTTTCAAATACAAGATATTTCAACAGTACAAAATGACAATTTTTATAATTATTTGTTAAAAATAAAATCAAAATAACAAGTTTATAAGAGAAATTGACCCAATCCTGTGGGGGAATAAAAAATATCAAAACTTGCTTGGAGAAAAAAAATGACGTAAAATGTGGAAAACCAAATATTTTGTTTTGAAACACTTCACAATGGCGAAAGTATTTTCGAACGTACTATTTCACCATACACGTATTTTAATTCGCATCGTAAACACGATTTCATTCAGAATCCAAGAACATAAAACTTTTTTTTTTCAAGGACATTTGCAGGAATTCAGAACAAAGTTCAAATGATGTTTGTTTTCTTCAAACATCTGGTAGTTTTGTTTTGAACATTTTCAGAATCAAGGTCACAGAAATTACTTTGGAAAAAAAAAAAAAGCATTACTGTAAAAAGAAAACATGCCATAGAAGAATCTTGTTTCAAGTGGTATTTTAAACTCACTAATTTTAATACTAACGAGCTCTCTCACACTTTACAAAGAAATATAAAAGAGTTATTTTTGTTTTTGATGATTTTATATTTCAAGGCTGAAAAGCCAATTTTTGAGCTGATGACTATTTTGTAGTTTGCCAATTGCTGCTGGATCTGAGTAACAAATGAAAACAAAAGGAATTGGAAAGGCGTTCGTGATTTCCTTCTAATTTGAATTCTGCTTTACCTTGAGATGGACTTCATTTTTTATCCTTACACTATAACAATGATTTACATCGTTGTGTAAAATCAACAGGCTATTAATTGTTTTCATGACAGTATTTTTCGAGGAAAAAAAGCATTTACAGTTTCAGGTTTTTGAAAGTAAAACATTTTATAACAAATGTACTTCATATATTTCTTTCTGATTATTTTTTCTTAAATTTAATGATAAAAAATTTCATTTCACTTTAAACATTCCTATTGCAATTATTTACACATTCCATTATATTATAAGCAATCCAAAAATAAATTGAGGCGAAATGGAAGCAAACAAAAAAATTTTACCTTTTGTTTTCAGTAGATGGGCAAATTTTAGGTACTCAAAAAATGGACTCAATTCGAAAGTAAAATTTTTGTCTTCGAGCAATCTAAGAATCATTAGATCTAATTATCATTGTTTTCTCTTTTGTTAAGATTTATTTCAAGTTTTCACGTAATAAAACATTCGTATCGAAATGTCAATGATTCATAAATTTTTTTTAATGAATTAATATATAAAGCAGTGCTTTTTTAGGGAACTGATTTCGAAACAGTAATTAAAAACACCTTTTAAGCATGTAAAGAATAAAAAACTAAATTTATTCCAATTGTCAAAAAAATTTCAGTTATTCAGGTAGTCATGTGACACATTCCTATCAAAAACTTGCTTAAACCAGGTTCTTTAAAAATCAAAATTTGAATAATTGCTTTTATTTCTGAGACATCAAGCTTTTTATTTTTTCAATTAAATTTTTATCAGAAAGAATGATGGAACTTGTAGAAACGAATTTATAAAAAGCAATGTATAAGTAGGACACATTAAGTTATAAAAATTAAACACTTATGAAATTACAATCAATATTTCTTAATGTAATGAACAAATTTGGAACCTTTCTATGAATTTATTTAAAGAAGAATGATAAAATGTTGAGTTCTATTTATCAATCATAAATTACTGTATTACAATGATTCCCTTGTTTGTAAATTATCAGACACTAAGCATTTATTTGTTCAGTGGAAATTATTTTAAGCCTTGGTTTAAAAGAAATGAATTCTTTTGAAAAAATCATCATCAATGGCTTTCACGCTTTCTAATGGAACCTTCATTTTTCTTATTTATCAATAGCTTTCGAAATATCTATCGAAAGAAATAGTTTTACTTTGATTTTTTATCCTAGTCTATAAAACTAAAAATCATTTGCTGAAAGGATAGCATTGCAAAAATTTAATTTTTCAGTGTCCAAAGCAGTCTGAAATTCACAAAAAATAATGTAATTATTTTTTAAAACAATATCTGTATGTATATCTAGAAATGTATATATTAAATCATTTGATTACATTCTAAATATAAGTATCGCAATTCATGATATTTTAACGTTTGTAATTTACTCCATCTGGCGATCTTATGCATTCATTTTCAGTTCATCAAGGTGTTTGTAAATTAGGCTTAATGTAGAGATTACTAAACACGTAATTTGCAAAAAAAGATGGTTTGTCAAAAAAAACAAAAAAATATTAAGATGGCGGTCGCTGGGTGCTTAAAGATAGCTATGAGTGAACACAATCGAGTTTCCAATGTTTGTTAGACTTTTTTTTTTTTTGGTTTTTCAAAGAATCGCACGCAGAAACTAATGAACTCGTGCATAAAAAGAATGGTCAGAAAACAGTTACAATGAGCTATATTTTCGGATTATTAATTCCTTGAGATAATTGCTACATTACTTCGTTGCCCTTATTTAAAAATTTTCAAACGTTTTCATTAAAAATAAAAAGAAATTCAAACTATTTTTCCAAATTAATCGCGAAGATTGACTTTTTACTAAGCAAAATTATATTTAAAAAAAAAAAAAACCCATCCCAACTAAAAGAAAGAATAAATTGGTCCTTATTTGTAGAGAACTCTCGCAAGCATTATCAAACCAACCGTCGATAGCTCAGTTGGCAGAGCGGTGGACTGTAGATGGTTGACATAGATATCCATAGGTCGCTGGTTCGACTCCGGCTCGACGGAAGTTAATTTTGTACCTCCTCTTTCTAAAATTATCATATTGTTTTACAAAATTGAGAGTATGACATGAATATATTACTTTTGCATATTTGATTGATTTTG
Source organism: Trichonephila clavata (assembly GCA_019973975.1). NCBI lineage: Eukaryota > Metazoa > Arthropoda > Arachnida > Araneae > Nephilidae > Trichonephila > Trichonephila clavata. Next base: position 36,535 of record BMAO01014081.1, on the reverse strand, counting down.
ATCCTAAAAATACTTTTTTGCATTTTTTATGAAAGTATATCCTTTGAAAAATAACGATAAAACGAAAAATTCAAAAAGAAATCTTTTCTATATGTGAAGGAGGTTTTTATAAACATTCTTATTACATAATGACGTACTATTAATAATATTTTTTGAACTCGATATTTCAAAAACTGCTTATATTAGTGAATAAAAATATTTTAAAAAATAAATGCTGATTTGTTTTGTTTTCTGAGTTTGTTTTAAAATAAATTATCGCATTTCTGTTTTTTCTTCGATTCTTTATTCATATATTCGTTTACAATAATTTTTATTCTATATTTCCCTATTACTATCATATAAATTGGTAAAGCCTATTGTAAAATTTAATCTCACAAAGGTTTTTAGAATTATTTAAAAATGATTTTTAACTTATCTCTGTTCCCTTTAATTACAAAATTTGCAAGATTTCTTTTAAAAATAAAGCATATTTTACGATGAAATATTTATCTTGGTAAAAAGTAAATAGATGGCGCCACATCAGCTTACGTACTTTTAATCTTTTTTTTTCTTTCCCATTTGCTTCTTTGATTTAAATGGCAGGGGGAAAAACCGTGTATTTTTTTTCCTTCTCTTATTTATCTTTTATTTAGATACCTTATGGTTTTCTTTTCGGCTACCTTTTCAAAAAAGATTTATCAACTAAATAAATAAAACTAAACAAATCTCTCTGGATTGTTATTTTTTTTAAAAAAAAGTCTTGTATTATATCATATATTAAGAGACAATTTATATTAATTAAACATCTCTAAATTTATTTTTAGATTTTACGACATTCAATTTTAATGTAGCTTTTTGACTTTTGTTTCTTTTTTCTACAAAGCACCATTCGCTTTTTTAAGAAGCAGTTGTTGGAGTAATTCTTGTGAAATCTATAATTTTAAAGTCGCGTTTATATGTTGACAAATTTGTTTTCAAATCTAAATCACTTAAAATATTATTTTAAAATCTTTCTAAGAATTATAAAAGTCGAAATTCATTAAAAATAAATTTACCATTTTTTAAACATATTAAAAAAAATTGACTAGATTAAAAATATTCTTTGTTGAATGTTTTTAATCTAGTCAATTCTGTAGTAAACTGTATTAAAAAATAAACAAACAATAACAAATTAAAATTAATGGTAAAAAGTTGAACCAAATTCTACATATGCTATATATGACAGATTTATCGTAAATTTGCAGATTGAAAGATTAAGACTTATGTTCGATTACTTAAAATTATTGAGTTTTTAATTTATTAATTATTACAAATCTAGCATATCTACAAATATTCTTCTGTACCGTATAATTTTACCTTTACCTAAGTGCTTTTGATAGATTTCAAGTGCTATTTATAGAGGAATATTTTAGAGATTCTCCAGGACAACGTATAGATAATTTTTTCGTGTAATAATTCCATTTTCTTAAAATTTTTAGTCCCCAGATTGATCGTAAATGTGTTCAGCAGTTATTATTATTACTATTTTTAATAAATGAACCAGACCAATACTATGAAAGTAATTTTTTCCCCATTCACTAGGGCATTTATTTAAAAAGAGATTGGGACAGTATCGTGTTTCAAACATTTTACAGTTAGAAATGCTGAAAGCAGATTCGTTAAACATCCCTTGAAAGTGAAAATTTAGCCTTCAACTGACAGATAAAAACACACTGTGAGATTATGATGCAAAACTTTGATTCATTTCAACAGGAAAGTTGTGAATTCTTGTCACAGGTACTGATGATGAGAAACACTTATTTTTGAAACTGAATCGGTTTCATCAAATGAGATTCATGGAACCTGTAAAACAAAAATTATTATTATTATTACTCAGTAACTAAAAAAAATTTTGTTTAATGAAATCACAATGCACAATGGAGTGTATTAAAGTTTTAGATAAAATGAGCGAGAAAAATCGATAAAGATATAAATAGCATAAAAATTTTTAGTAAAGTTTTTTTTAATTTACAAATATGTAATTTATAGTTTATATAGAAAACATTTGGCTGATTTAATGTTATAATTAAATTTCTAACATTATCTCAACTGTAAAAGCAACGTTGAGGATCTTATAGCGTCTCTCTCTCTCGTTAATGGTATCAATATATTCAAATGTATTTTACAGAGAAAATAATCTAAATCATTGATATCATATCAGAAGGCTCTTTGGAAGTGATGAGAAAATTTCTAGTGTCAACTTTGTTCTTCAATACCATTTTCATTATTGAATTTTCTGCTATACCCAGGGGAATATTTATATTTATAAATATATGAAACTATAATAATATGGTTTCTCTTAAATATACAAATACTTGATATGCAATCAGTAGCTGATATAATTTTTGAGCACAAATATTCCAGTCGAAATGAGTGTTCTAAAACTGAGTGGCAAACTATTGTAAGTACGTGTTGTAAATTGAAATTCATTTGTAGAGCTTTGGTTGCTGCACATGCAATTTTCGACATACCATCTTGGGAAAAAAAAGTTCAGAGGGGACTTTTTCTACGAGATTAAGAGATAATTCGAGGCTGGCAATGGCACCGATGTTCACCAATTCCAGCCCAATCGCTTGAAAAACTATTTAAATTCATATTTTAATTAATGTTTCTCTCATAACCAACAACTATTAGAATAAAATAAAAATTGCTTGATTATTTGTAATGAAGAAAATACTATTCATCCACAATTTCGGTGTTTTAATACTGTTTCAATATAGTGTTTTAATTGATTTAATAATTTATGGCTAATGAATCTAATAATATTCCCCATCTTACGAATATTTTAATCCATATTTACTTGGAATTGCTTTTTTCAGTACTTACGCAGTATACCGTCAGCCCATTTCGCCAAACCAGAAGATATCGCCAATTGCTGTCATCGTTATTATTGTGTTCAAACAAACGCGAGAACGGTTTTCCACTATTGGCTGCACATGGCGGCACTTGGCGACGTCTTTACGAATTGATCGATGATATAATACGTAAGTACCCCTTTTTGTCATCTCTAGATCTCAAAAATGAAACATTTGAAAGTCGCATTTGGAATAAATCGTACAGGTGTATAGGACATTCGTTCAAGAATAAATATTTTACTATTATAATTAATATAGTAGGGATTAATAAATTGGCCCTTACTTGAAAACAAGATTTGATTAGTGATGATAATGCTTATGGGCGTAGACTGCAGGGTGTGCAGCGTGTCCGTAGACAACTGGTTTGTATCCGATACCATGTCCATGACCTCCAAGGTAGAAAGGTTTGCTGATCACCTAAAAAGAATAATAAAAAAAATGTAATGTTTTAAACAAAAACCTAAAAAATTAATATTTAATACAAAAAAAAGATAAATTATAAGAACAATATAAATAAGATAGTAAAATAACAATTCAAAATCTCATTTCGAAATTATTAACAATTTTACTTTTATAAATTATACGTCCAAATGTCTCTCTAATAGAGATAAAATATTTTAGCTTTATTGTTGTCATACGTTTAGATATTTTAACCATAACTTAAACGTAATTTACCAAAAGTAAAATCCTGTAGAAAACTCAATACTTTCACAGCCTTATACGACATTTCTTTTTAGCAATTGGGGTTTAAAATTAAGAATTTTTGAAGGAAACACGTGTGTATTGTTTTAATATTTTTATATAACTTTCATCTTGAATTTATTGATTCAGACGGTTATTGTAAAAAGGTTTCTTGTTAGATATAAGATTCCTTTTTGTTCATTTTGTAATAAAATACAATATTCTAGATTTAAGGAAAATAGCAGAACTATTCGAAAGCGTGGAATGTGAAGAACGTTTCTGCCATTTTTTCCCTCCGATTTTCGGAAATGTTTTTAATGGTTCACGGGAGGATTATAAAATCTTTAAAAATATTGGAACCATACTCGAAAAAATGGATACAGAAAATTCTCTTAAATTTATTGGGAAGCATTCGAACTAATATAACTGTTCAGATTTCAGAAGAATCATTAAAAATCTGACCGTATCAAAAATTTAGCTCACTAAATTCAAAATGGAATCTGGACAGAAATCGTAGTGTAAACTTCTGGACTAAATAATTTTGATTTTGATGAAAACTCATCAGATCTCTTCCAGTAGACATCATCTTTCAAAATGCCCACTGAAAGAAATTTAATATGGTAGATTAAAAATTATAAGATTCTAGGTTAGATGACGGAGAAAAAAATCTCTTGTTACAAATGACTTCCGCTTGATTATTCTCTAGATTACGATGTAAAATAAAAAGCTTTTAATATGAGAACGATTTCGCAATTTGTTAAACTTACTTGGGAACGATTTTTCAGTAACTGATATCGTGTGTTTTCTACTGTGGAGTTATTTATTACAAACTGCTGAAGGTTAAGCGCGTGAATACTTTTTAAATTTTTATTCTAGTATAATTTTTTTTAAGAAAAGTTTTTAGCTTTCTTCATTTAAGTAGGTTATTCAATTCTAAGAAAGATGTTTTCGTTTTTATTATTTTATTTTTTGAAATCTGTGTGATTTCCGGTTGATTATACTTACCTACTTCAATGAAATGACTAGAATTCCTATGAGCTAGTTAGTATTCAAGATTGGCTTGAGTTACATTCTTAAAGCTAGGTTAAAGCCTTTGAATTATCTCTTAGACAATTGTCAGCTTGTATGCCGAAGAGAAGCTCTGTTGATTTAATTGATAAAAAACTAAACAATTTATTTATTACTAGTTGAATTGTAATACTTTTACTAAATGCCAATTTCCAACTAAAATTTTCTTCGGTTAAGAGGTGCAAATGTAAGAACAAAAAGTTTTACAAAAGAAGTAGTTTTTACACTTAAAAAATTAGCATTATTATACACAGATAAGACTGTTTCAATGTGAAACGTGCCGTTTTTATATTATATAGGGAAACTAAGAGAAAATAGGATTCGTTCGACTATCCAATAAAAGTCAAAATAATATATTAAACGTAATGAAATATTATATTTAAAACAAATACTTCGGTTGAAAATAAATCGAAAGGATATTTTTTGATGCATACTTACTTATGAATCATAATTTTTGATGCCCTTTTTTTAATACCTTTTAAAAGTTAAACAGTTCTCTGAAGTTACAGTTTTATAACATTAATGCAGTACTGAATTTTGACTCGTATTTTCCTTCTTATTTAGCATTTATGAAGGTAATAATGTCATCAATACCGTCATACAGGGTGGTCCTGAATTCATGGTGCAAACTTTAAGGGTAGATACAAGCCATTGTAACAATCATTTTTTGTATAGGAATGTATGGGCGCAAGTGACGTGGTGAGGCACAAACAGGGTAAATAAAATGGAGCAATCGGTTGGTTGCGTTGTCGGTAGGGGGCAGTTAGCTGTCTAGCATGTCTAGCTGCCGCTCAACATGATGTATCTCAGTAAGAGAAAGTGCCATTTGCAATTGTGCTGACGTCTACAATGGGAGACTTTACGTATGCCAAAAAAGCAGACATGCATTACATGAACGGCCGTGCAAATGGTAAAGCAGAGCTGCGCTACGAATGTATCACGTACAGTTTCCTGATCGACCAATGCCGGATCACAGAATTTTTCTGAGATGTTCTCACATACCTGAATGCCAAGTAGAGGGCAGAATGGATGGGGTGTAGTGAACCAATTCCTTGGCCATCCCGATCTCTCGATTTATCGAACCTTGATTACTTTTTTATGAAGACATCTGAAGAATCTTGTTTTTGTGACTTCAGTTGACTCAGATAGGATCTCGTTGTTCGAATATCCGAAGCTGCTGCACGTGTGCGTGAAACACCTGGCATCTTTGAACGCGAACCACAATCGCTCCACCTACGCTGTCAAGTATGTATCGCTATAGGTGGATACGATTTTGAATAGTTATTGTAAATATTACATTTGCCAACGACGTTTTCAATAAGCACTTTGTCTTTCATTTCGTCTCTTATTTTTTGTGTTTGTGCCACACCGTGTCACTTGCGCCCGTACATTTCTATGCAATAAATTATTGTTACAATGTCCTGTACCTACCCTAAAAGTTTGTTCCATGAATTCGGGACCACCCTGTATGTGTTGTTAGAATATTGTTTAGCACTGTTATTAAAATCAATAATGATCAATTTATTGCCTTATAACAGTTTTAGCAGTATTCTTATCTAACTAAAAAATGGACTTCTTTTTATAAAATAAATAATATTCGATTTCGTGTTCTAAGATATTACTTTTCTTAATGCATTCAGGGACATAATTAATTGAAAGAATTCGACACTTCCTCGCATTTATTTTTGATGCAATAAGCTATATAAAAATCTAACTGTAGAGAACATAGAATAATACCTAAAATAGAATTCATTATCCATGAAAACAAAATTTGGCGAGTTTTGAGGACAAAGGCTATATATTTCCAAGATTTCATGTTTACCAAAAATCACACGGTTTATATCGTGCAGCTTTGAAGTAGATTCATCTTTTGTTTATGCATGTTTTCTCAACGTGTATTATTTTAAGCGAGACATAAATTTGACCTAGTTTGTGTTTATAGTTTGGCAATAGTCAACGTTATAATCCATTGGGCAATCAAATTTATGAGTGTTGAAGTGTCAACTATAAAAAAAAAAAAACGAAAATCAAAACAACTAACATATTCACACACACAGCATATGTCCTATAAGCTCTAAATAAAATCTTTAACCTTGCTTTTAAATGTGTTTATTTAAATTCTAAGCGTCTATAGAATTTAAAGCATGTACACAAATACAATACGAAACGAAAGTCAAAACGAAGCTTGACTGAATTTATATTCGCTAAAATGAACTAAATCCTTGTTTTTTAGTAATATAGACGTCTAGCTTTGTTTTCTAAACGTGAACACGTGACTTCAAAACACTGTAAACTATCAAGTTTTTTTTATAAAAAAATTGTTAAGGCGACATGGTGCGATTTAAGCAAAAATTTTTAATTTAAGGATTTTCAAATTTTTTTTGGTTGACTCCTATGTGTGTATACTATGTAAAAGAGATTTTGTGCTCAAAATTTCATAAATAGGTAGCCATTTAATTTTTTAGGTAAAAAAACTTAAAATTTGTGAAGTGATTTTAAAATGCTACTCCTCCTACAAAAATTTACATACACGGTTAGAATTTGATTTACAAGTACGTCAAACTATGTATAGCAAAAATTGGTATGGGTTTTGCGATAACATGATTGTTAATTGTACAATACTTCTTTTTATGAATGCTTATTGAAAATTCCTTAAAAAATGTACAAATTCTGAAGTCAATTATTTAAAAAAATTAAGTATTGCTTTGATTGAAAAATGCATACCAACTTTTGTTACATGTACTATTAGCAATAGGTAAAAGAAAAATTCAAAGCATTAGGCACAATAGACAAAAAGCCTTAGCATTTTAAAGGAAGACAAACTAGTTATTTTATCTTTCCGAGATAGGTAAGTTAAAAGTTTTGATTTTCCACAGGGAGGTGAATAAAAACGAACGCAAAAGCTGCCATGATTCTGTATTTTTTAAGTTTAGAGCTTTCAAATTTTGTCAGGTTACAGAAAACTATATAAAGAATAAGTATAGCTAAAAAGAAATTAAATTTGAGTTTTTGACCGATTTTTGTCAATTGAATCGTACTGTGTTCTCTTAAACTGTATATTAAATTTAATAGTTTTATTCTTTAGAAATTGATTCACACACTATTGTAGTTTTTTTATATTTGGAATTAAATATTCGCAATAGTCAGTTTCAAATTATTCTTAAAATATTTACTAATACTTTTAATTATATTTAAAATATTTAATAATTTCTAAATATTCTGCAAGACATTGAAAAATGTGTAAATAATTGGCAATCGTTTTTTAAGGTAACCGACTGGTTGAGACAACTTTTTTTAAAAAAAATAGAAATATATAAAAGTGGATTTTTTTGTTGTTTTTAGATTTTTTTAGTACATTTAAAGAAAAATATGCTAAAATTAAGTAGAGAAAAATAAATTATTATAACTAAAATGGGTAAAAATTGACAAAAAACAACATAAACGCGGTCTATTCTGTACCAAAGGTTTATGAACACATTTTCAATTCTGATGTGTTGCTATGTTATTCATCGTCGAAATGATCTTCAGGATAAGAGATGTTTTAACTTTTAGAAAAACTACAGCACTATCTCAGTTACTATATGAAATTGTTTAAAAAAAACAGGGATTCTATTCACATAAAGGACTGTAAATTTTGTCATAAAACTTGATAACTCTGAAGGTTGAAACACTTCTACTATTATACAGAACTTACACAAAAAATTTCAGTTTATTATTTTCAAAACGTTTTGAGCAATCGCTGGCCCCGTTCAATAATTTTCAAAAAATCACATTTCGAGTAAAACGCGTTTTAAAGTGTGACATTTTGCTTTTAGTAATGGCACATGTGTGCTTTTACTAAAACACTTGTAGTTTTTGTTCTAGTAAACGGTAAATGATAAACTTGGTATTTTTTACAAAGCTAATAAGATAGCATATAAAATAAAACCATTGAAAAATTTGTCAGCTTTTGCACAATTCACAATTTTAGGGTAGTCGGATACCTTTAGGGGGGGGGGAATGTATTTGTGAGTACTTACAGGGTGGACGGCAGGTTTGATGTAATGGGTGACATGTGGTTTGCTGTATGATTTGTGAGCATAGACAATAGGTGCTGGGTGGTGTACAATGGGCTTAGGATAGGTCAGTCCGTGACCATGGGGGTGGGAGGACACGTATTTCACTGGGTGATATCCATAACCGGCACCCCCCAGATGGGTCTTGTGACCTGTACCATAGTACGTCCTGGTGTACCCGGCCATAACGGCTGAGCAACAGAGAAGACCCAAAAGTACAATCTGCAAGAAAAGATAAATTCATTTTCAATACAAAAATAAAACTTTATTTGATAACGTAAGAACTAAACATTCGTTAAATTTACACAGAACAAAAAAAAAAAGATTTTTTTTTATTTTTGGTATTTAAATTTGCTTTACAATTCATAATCGTCTTTAAAAGTTATGTATTTAAGGGGGTAGGTTCATGAATTTCGGCCCTCAAACACATTTTTCACTTTTCCTATTTTAATAAAATATGAATTTCTACTCTTCTAATGGTGTAAAAATTATCATTCTACGTGCAGTAGAAGTATTTTTCATAATTTTTTGAAAATGTTTTACCACCTGTCGAAGTCTACTAAATCCATTACTAAAATCCACTTTTCTCAAAACTAACATTTTTACCATATAAGGAACATTTGTTCCTAAACTACTGCATTTAACAGCTTATAACTTTGCATTGTTAATAATTACACTCTAATACATACTTTATTCGAGGGATTTTTTCAAAAAAATAGTCTGACTTAATTTATAGCATTAAACATCATTAAATTTCACTGTTATTGAAAAAAAAAACAGATTTGTGCAAAAAATATTTTTTTGAAAAATAACTAGTCATTCTATCCATAAAATCTCTAATTAAAGTATGTATTATGGTTCAAAGAATATTCAGTAAAAAATTGGAGATTTTTATTCAATAGAATGTTTATAAATGTTCCTTAAAAGTACCTATTTTTAACATTACTGAGATACATTACTGTTTCGTGAACCTACCCCCTTAACAATTGCACTTCGTCAATAAAAAAGACGTACATTTCTCTCGAATTTTCTCAAACGAAAATTTTGAAATAATTTACATGGAAAACAATCTAAAGATCTAAAATCTTGTGAAAAGACGAGATTAAAATAAAATTAACTGTAAAGACGAACGAATAAAAAAATCTATCTATTCCATGAAAAAAAAAAAGAAAGAATAATCTGAAAATAAATAAGTTCGATATAAGAATTTTCAAATTTATTTGCTCGTACACTTTAATTAATGTTGAATCAGATGGATAATTAAAATAATAATTTAATGAAAATTTATTCTAGGTTGTAATTGCAATATAGAAATATACCAAAGTAACGCTTATTCAGTTTAGTTTGTTCTAAATTTTTTCTGAATTGATGTAATCAAACTATATTCAATCGCAATAGTGTTTTAAACTAATTTAGGTTAAGACATTAATCTAAATCGGAAAAATAGTTAATCATATGTAAAAAAAAATTATTATAAATTATCAAAAGAAAAATGTATTTAAAAAAGATTTTTAGAAAAGAAATTTTAAACCTTTTTTAAATAAGTAGAAACAAACATAAAAGGATATTTGAATGGGAAGCAAAGAATTCCCCAATAAAAACTTTTGCTAAAAATATGACAATTAAATCTCGTAGCGCATTTGATTGAAAATTATCGAAATATTTTTTCTGATGCAGATGCGTTTCTTCAAGACAAGAAATTTATAATCAGAAAATTTAAAAGTTAGTGACAACGAAGGAAAATGCGTAAAATCGTACTTCTTTTAGTAGGTATTGGATTAGTAGTTACGCATTTCAAAATACAAGATTTACTAATTTTCTTGAAAAATATAGGAACAAAATATTTCCCTGAAATTTTCACTTAATATATGACTTAATCATTCCCAAAGGAAACTTCATCTTTTACAAAACTGATAAATAAGCAAAATTTGTATGCAAACAAACTGTAAACTAGTATTAAATTACGTCTTAACCGTATATGCAAGCCCCTTTAAAATAATTTTTCAAGAGGCGTCTAACATAATCCTTTTTCGGGAAATATTTCCAAAATAATTTTGAGATATTCAGCCTGTGTGTGATGGAAACATTTTGTAAGGTGATTGCACAAAAAAGTAAACACATTGAATTATAAAACATAATAATATTACTATATAATTAAATATAAAAATAACATGGAACTAAATGAAGGAACAGAAAAACATTAATAAATAAATATATGAAAAAAATGAATGCATATGACTTATAAATGCAGACAGTTGAACATGTAAAAACAAATAATCTAAAAATAAGTCTTAATGCGTATTTCGGGATAGAAATTAGTGTAAATTCAAAATTGGTGTTCGTTGTGAAACATTTTATGTGGAAAAAACCTCTCTATATTTATACTATCATAAATTTTATGCCAAAATCCTGTTGCCAAATATTTTATGAAAATTCAAATGTTATCAAAAGGATTTTAAAAAATAAATCTTTAAAAGTGCTTATAAAATTCTAAATGTTATTTTGTTGTAACAAAAGATTAAAATTATCACATTTTATATTTATTCCAAATAAATTTAGAAACATTTTAGCAACTTGCTTTATTATTACTTGTAAAGTAGGTGACTGTTCATTACTGGTAAAATCAGACACAGACAGTAATAAATTCAATCGCATGCTTATATTTCAGATTTTTTTTTAAAAAAATTATTTGTAATTGTCTTATTACGGTAGTTAGAGTTCTTGTGATGTCCTAGAACATATTATGCTATGCTAAAATCACCTCAAATAAAAATAAATAAACATTTAGATTTTTGAATAGATAACACCTCAGCTTAGAAACAAAAGATTCTGCTCATAAAAAAAAAAAAACAAATAACAAAAATATCAAATCTAAATAAAAAAAATCTTTTTCAATTAAAAAAAAATGGAGATCAATGAGTTCTTTTAATACCTGCAATTTTTGTTGCTAGTAAATATATCGAATTTTATATATATTTTTCTCATGACAAATAGAATAGTTTTCAAATTTGCTGACAAACTAATATATATGCCAATTTCAGCAAAAAGGCTTAGATTTTGGAAAGCCAAACACCAATTAACTTTTCTATCAATTGCTAAACTCTAATGGTAATTAAAAATAAAAATCTAAATTTCATTTTACATTTAAATTTTCGCAGAGTATATTCCAATGTTTTGTTGTGAAAGGGCATTCATTAAATTGTTGCTTTCACTAAAACTTAAAGCGTGCGTAAAAAAAAAAACTTAACTGCATTAAACTTACCAATGAACTGTTCATCTTTGTGCACTAGGAGTAGCTGTGAGAAAAAGAGTTGTTATAGAGAATATTATTTTAAAATACAGAAAACGAAAGTCTTTATAGTACTCGAAATTAGGTCATTGCAATCCAGTTTGTGGATGCGAAAACTTTCAGTGGGACGATCATAGTATAATAATTAAGTCGAAAGAAACACCGTTTGGAATACGGTATTCCCCCCCCCCCCCTTACTTCAAGAAGACAAGCCAAGAAAGAAAAAAAAATGTAAAAATAAAAAAAAAAGACTGAAAAGGAAAAGAAAAAACTTTTTAAAAAGATGCTTCTTAGTGGTTGCAATGGAAGCGTACAATCATAAAAAATAATTATTGAAACAAAAAAAATCGTCATACTATCCTCTAAATAACCTTGCAAGGTTTCCCCACGTTATTGAGTTCCTTGTAAATGATGAAAATTAGAAACAATATATAAGTGTAAAAAAGCAACAGCCTTGAATGTGACTTCATTGAACTGATATTTTGATAAGGAGGCAGAGAAAATTCGTTTTTTAGATAGGTGCAACTAATAGCCGCTTTTGATTGGTCAAATTGACAAAAAAAGGATTCTTTCTGAAATTCTCGATTATCGTCTGCCGTTCATTGCAGCTGGAATGTTTTCGAAGCAATTTTGGAATGAGACCTCGAACATTTATTAAATGTGTTTATTCTGAGACATTTTTGCACGGAATATACAAAGGATATCGTGTAATTTGTCTTAAAAGCTCTTCCTTAGAGGTTATACTTCTTTGTTCTAAATGGAAAGTTTAAAATATGTAGTAATCGTGTTGGGTGCGGTGTTCTTTTGTAGTGTTCTAGAAGGTAGGATTGCACAAAAGGATGTCCTTTATTTCAAAATATAACACTGCACGGTTGAAATATAATTAACAAAACTATAAAAAAATACTTCGTTAACTTTAAAAAAAAAAAGAAATTTAAGTTGTATTCAATACCAGTAAGAATTAGATAAATATTGCTGACTGTTATGCTTGCTAAAGCGGTTTCAAGTAAAACCGACGAAAACTGATTTCATCGTGTTTGTGATATTTATCATTTGCAACTTCAGAAAGTTTTTGGAACAGTTCGGAGGGATTATTCTGTAGATATAGAACACAGTGAACATGAAAAAAGAAAAAAAATCTTTGTGTTTATTTAAGCTGTTATCTCTCTTTTAAAGAATATCGTTATGCAGTTAGTTGTACATCTTAATTTTAATTTTTTAACAGATATTCAACACTCTACTAATGAAAATCATAGATTTGCTTTACTTATATAATACATTGGTAACTAATATTTTTGATTACTAATTTTGTTTATTTTGAGCTTCATAAAAGAATGATTTTTCTAATTCTTAAAAAATATTGTCTAGTTTAACATAATGAATCTTACAGGAACGAAAAACGTGATACACATTTAAAACATCTATTTTTTCAATACGAAAAAGCTGGAATGATAAATTAAAGTATTGATAGTTTAATTATAACAGGAAAATATTTTATTTTAGAGAAATTATACAAAAGTATTTATTTATAATAAAACAGGACTTTATAATCAGTTTTTGATGTTGAACAAGTGATATGGGATTTAAGATTTTCGCCCTTTGTCAAATACTTTTTACACTTTTATAATACATCTAAAAATTTTCTGCATTCATCCTTAAATTTTCCTTACAATAATTTTGTTATGTAACTTAATTTATTTTTCATATTGAACGTTTTATAATTTTAGGATATTTTTCTTTTGAAAGACTAAAATAGAAAATGTTTTAAGTATAGTAACACACACACACACGTTTATTTTTTATTTATATTATAGAAATTTCGTATTTTGATTTATTGACACACAGAAAACAATATTTTTTTTAAAAAAAAATCAATAACAAAATAAACTAACAAAAATGATAAATTGTTTCATTAATGTGATTAATGAAACATTGAAATAAGACTTTTTAAAATTCTCGTCAGCCTATAAGCATAACAAAAAATGTTATTGATTCAAAGGCTTTTCACTTTTTGTCACAGATGCCCTTTGTGAGTCTTGTTACTATACACAAACAAAAAAACCAATTGGTTTATAATCTTGACTCTGAAATCAAAAGAATTTCCTTAAAAGTTTCCTTTGAAAATATCCCCAAGTACTTTTCTTAGATAATCATGTTGGTCACATTAATTTGTAAGATCCAATATTCAGATGAAAGTGTAATTTTCCTCTCTTTGCTTTTACTTAGCTCTGTCACGTGTAATTGCTAATTGCACACGTACATTTCAGTCAAGTGAGGCAATAATACTATCTTGCGTCATATTTAGCAACTAGCTATCCCCCTCACTTCGCTGGGTTTTTAAGTATGTATATTGTATGACTGTACATTGCTTTTGAGTTATTTTTATCAGTTTTATAACTAAGCTTTTAATGTATAGAAAAGTACTCCTATAGATTTCACCACATGATTTAAAAAAGACAGGACTTTTTGATTTCTAAAACAGTATATTTATCTTTTGGACTTCCATACCCCTCACCCCTTTGAAGTTGACTTCCGCAAACCGCATTCTTAGTTGATATCTAATCAACAAAAAAAAAACATGCTAACTAAATTTCGAGTCTGTGTGTCTAATAACTCAAAAAGGGGAATTTTTGTTTGTTTTTAACAACCCCCGCAACCCAAGTTTGGTGTAGAATTTCGGAATAAAAAAAAACCTTTCTAAAAAACTGATCTTTACTCAACAAACGGAAGACGTTTGCCAAATTCCAAGATCGTAAGTCTAATAGCTTAAAAACTATTTTTAGCGCGTTTTTCACGTAGTGGAACAAAAGCGCTATTAGGACGCAAATTTCGTCTTCGTTCCATATTTTGTCGTACCTTTTTCTCAGCCAATAAGCAACCAATTGACCTCGGGTTTTTGGCATTGGGTCGCATTTGTGCCCTAGATGAGCCGAATCATATTTAAATTTAATCATTTTTAATTTTTTTTTAGTACAGTACTACTTTCTGTTAGTAAAAAGTTCATTATTTGCATTATTGTAAAATACAACATGTGAAAAACGCGCTAAAATTACTTGGCCATGCCAATGATTGATATCTTGTTTTTATCTCTAACGCCCCCCCCCCTTCGGGATCCTCGTCAACCCCCCCGTTTTTTGTGTGGATCTTAACTCAAGAAAAGAAACACGTTTTTCAAGTTTCAGGTCTGTCGGTGTAAGTGTTCAAAAACAGGAGCTTTTATTTACAACGTCCCCGCTACTCCCCCGGGATGTAGATTTCCTGCAAAATCTGTTCTTAGCGGATCTCTACTCTACAAAAGAAGCATGCCTGCCAAATTTCATATTTTTAGATCTAATAATGTTGAAGCTTAGCGGCTGAGTGGTAGCGTACCTCGCTTCCGAGCCACAGGTCCGGGGTTCAAACCCCGGGCTGGGAAAGGTCAACTCAGTCTTTCATCCCCACAGTGAGTTGATAAATGAGTACCAAGCTTGCTTGGGAACTGAAAACTGTGGTCTTGCGTAAGACTGACCATCTGATCGGAACATCTGCTCATGCACCTCAGTGCCCAAGGTCACGAAAACAGAGTTGGGAACAGTAGGCTTTTGCCCTCATGGGCTGTTGCGCCACTGAGTTTCGTTTGATCTGATAATTCCGAAGGTATCGTGATAAGTGAATGAGTCGCTTTTCTTCTTTCTGTGTATATATATATTTTTTATTTATATTGTTTTCCCATTTACACACACTTTAATTGCACGCATTATTTATTATTGTAGAGATCAGTTATGAATTTTTCACCTCTTGTTTTTATTGCGTTGTTCAATATGATTTTAAGTACTCTGTGGTTATTGGAACCAGGAATCCAAACTCTGTAAACACATAAAAAAAGTGCCAAATTCTGTTTCGCCGGGGTGTTTGTGATTAATGTATCTATCTTAATAATATTGCCAATGTTCGTGTTTGCAGCAAAATGGAAAACCAGTTGCCAACCCGTGGCCCTTATAGCTAATCAGCATCTAATTTTATTCTGTTCAATCGATTCTGCTTCTTCAGCCAACCCACATTAATTTGAGAATATTCAAAGAACACACACACACACACACACATAAAAGGTTACATACTATTCACATAATGGACTAAATTCCAGTGACGTCATGGTCACATGATAAATGGAATTACGTGTCTTCAGCCAATCAATTCCTGTACTTCACTGCCAAGTCCTGCTTTTCACAGGAACTCTTTCTTTTGTAAGAAGTTCACATATTTGTTCTAACAATAATAAAACACCTAGGTAAATAAAATTCACTTCCTCTATTAGTATCTTTGTACAGTGGACCACAAAAGTGTTCGTACACTTACAGTTTTCCATAAAATTTAATGTTTTCGACTAGTAAAAAAATAATATATTGGAATTGTAATTTTTTTTATGATATCTAGAACATGTTCTTAACGGAATGACAGTTAATTTTTGAAAGTAGTGAAACTATTATTTTTAAAAATTAATAATCAAAAAGTTACTGAAAAATTACGCCACAAAAGTCTTCGTACACTTAACAACAATCTCAACATAGCTTTAAATATTATATTTTTTTCTTAATTTAGGACTTAGTTTTATTACTTTTAGTGTTCACAACAACTTTTAAGCGTCTTGGTATAGATTTAATCAGTTTTTTTGTAGTTTCTGCATCGATTTTCCTCCATGCATCTGTGATTATTGTTTTTATCAACCATTAGATGTTTTATATGTCATGTTTTCTTTTTTTTTTAAAATCAAATTCTCACCAAATATGTTCTGCTGGGCTAAATAAACTGATTGAGGAGATGTTTTCAGAATTTTGGGACACTTATAGAGACACCAGCGGCGTACATCAAGAGCTTGGCGTCATTATCATGATAAAAAATGAAGTCGTCTTTAATGTCCGAATTTTGGTTGGATAATTTAAATTTCTCTTTAAAATATTTAAACAGAGCTCATGATTCACAATACCATCAAAAAATACCAAATTACCTAATTTTGAGGCCAATTTACATCTACATCAGTAGCTTTTTGATTATTAACTTTTAAAAATAATAGTTACACTATTTTCAAAAAATCAATTATGTCATTCCGTTAAGAACAAGTTCCAGATATGATAAAAAAATTCCAATTCCAATATATTAATTTTCATTAGTCGAAAACATTAAATTTTACAGGAAATTGCAAGTGTACGAATACTTATGTGGTCCACTGTATATAAATACAAGAGTTTTATTTTTAAAAACATTTTGAAGAATCTTAATACTTTGACTTATTTAACCAATTCTAAAATTTGAAGTGATATCTGGATAGTATTCGTATACATATAAAATCAGTTTTGATTTCGACTAAAAACACATGATTACATTACCATGTGACCGTCGTGAATTTTTTAGACTAATATATTTCTTAGAAGATTCCTTAATATATTTACATTCTTATCTATTTTTATTTATATATCGCAAATAAAAAAGCATTTTTATAGTTTTAAAGTACAAAATGAAACTGTAACTCTATTTGCTTATCTATTTGCTTTTGCTATTGCTGTATTAAAGAGAAAAAGTTTAATTTCGACAGATAGAGATATCGATAAAACCATTTAGTGTTTGTTTTTTTTTGGCAACAGAAAAAAAACATTTTTGTCATTTAATTATCTGTCATTAAAATATCGCTGTAATTATTCGTAACCGCAAACATTTCCTTTTCAACCTCCACTGTATCAAAATATTACGAAGGCCAGAAAACCGTATGCAAATTTTATTTCTTGTTCTTTTAAATCCAAGAACGCCCAAGTCCCTCAAGTTGTGAACTGCTTCTTCTGTGCAGTTACAAAAAGTAGTTGTTATTTTGTGATAATAACAAAAAATGGGAAGGAAAGAGAAATAAATTCTTGATTATTACGTAATTTGGTTCATTATGAGGTAGATTACGTAATGAGGTATCAATACTTCAATAATAATTTTCAAATGTCACTTTCTGTATGTACGGCATTTAAATTATTATAATTTGTTACTATCATTTAACATGTTTACTTTTACGAATTCAAATTTTATTTTACAACAAAAATAAATAATGTTCGTGACAAAATACTTATTATTTAATTCACTATTCTTATTGCTTTTTACATCAAAGTTGTATAATAATTTAATTTTGCATATGTTAATAAAAATTTTCCATATCTAATTATGAGAGATAAGAACAAATAATTTTTTCAATGTTGTTGGCTGATAATGAAAAAAAAAAAAAAAAATAGAGGCTGCGTAAAATTAAATAGTGCTAAAAATTACTTCTATTACTGAATTATCGAAATACAGAAATGGTATTTAATAAAACTTGAGATGGCGATATATTAAAACGTACTAATTAATAAAAAATGCCTAATTGTTTTAGTGAGTATTATTTTATTATCCAACAGGAATTATAAGAAAAATTTATCATTATTTTAACAACAAATTTTAGAATAACTGATTCGTTATTGGTAAAAGCAGGTAACAACGCTGAAGAAAAAAACAAAAATGGCAATTAAAAGCATTTAAATTGACGTACAATCAGAGGATATATACAAATAAGCGGGCACCCTATTTTATGACTGAATCAAAAAGTCTTTAATTTCTCAGTGCAAAGTTATGCCGTAAAATGAAAATTTTATAAGTATTTTCCTCAATAATTTGTTTTTACTTTAAACATTATCAAATAAATTTTTTAATTATAAATAGAAACAAAATTTTCCTTCTGAACGAAAAGGGAAAATAATATTATGATTCATTTTTCAAATAATAGAGGCTATTATCGTTTGTTAAATTATTTTCAATGGGGAAATAAATATTTCAATAATTCTGATATTTAAACACACAGATACTTTTTCACTTTTTCCTATAAGTTAAATTGGAACTTTACCAGTAAATTAAGAACATTTAGAAAAGAATCTCTTCGTTGATTCAGAATTTTTAGATTAATATTTAGAATAAAATTCTGCTTTAGAACTTAAGAAATTTAGAACTTTTAAAATTGAATTCTGAAAAAAAATTGAGATCTTTTAGAAAGTAAATTTAGAATTTTGGAAAACAGAACTGTACAAACAAATTTGGAACTTTAAAAGATTAAAAATAATAATAATAATAAATTGAGAACTTTTAGAATTCTTGCTTTCTTTCAAACGATAATTCTTAAAATTCAGAAGCATCCAGAATTAGCAAAGAATAATTTAATAGAAAAAAAAGTTTGATTTATACGATACTCTTTATTTTTAAAATTTAAAATTTCGTAATATTATAACCTGCCTTAAAAGCTTAATTTAACATTCTACAGGATATTAAATCGAATAATATAAGCAATTACTCATCGGTTCCCAAATTAAAGTAATTTAATCATTTTAAGCAGCACTTTTTTGCTTGTTAATACGCACCAAAAGGAGTAAGTTCAAGGCCAGTTTGGAAGATCTTCCCATTGTGTGATTATGAAAATACGTTGGCGAGTCTAAAATGGTTTTTGTATCTTTTGGGCTGCACTGCAATCGAGAATTTAAGTGACAGTGAACGTCTTCTAGAACTGGTCATACCACTTAAGGAATTTGTTCTTCCATGTTAAAAGCTTTAATGGGTAGAGATATATATTCTGGAAGCATTCTTTTGATTTTATCTCTTCGGACATATTTATATAAATTCTCAGTGAAGTGAATATTTTATCAAAATGATTGAAGCTAGAAATATTACCTATCTGACATGTGATAAAAAATTTGAAAAAAAAAATCGTTTTTTGTAATAATTCTTTGTTTAAAAAGAGTAAGTGCAAAAATTGTCACAAATACTTTTTGGTATGAAATCTCATCTCACCAAGGCCTGATTTAATTCTTTATTCGAATAGGTGTCAATAAGCATTAATAATTCAACTATTTTTTTCGATAAAAAGGCCTTTTAGATGTCTGACTCAATGAGATAAATTCATGTGACGTTCTACTCACGTGATAATTACAATCATGTATTTCCAAACAATCAGTTCAAGCATTCGCTGTTGCCAACTTCTGTTTTTAAGAAGTCACAATTTGCAACAGTAATGATGCAAGTAGGTGAATAAAATACACTTAATTTAAAAGTACAAATAATTTTTTTTAACTTGGAAAAATTTTGAAGCCTCTTAATACTTAAACATTTCAACTTAACTATCAAATTTGAAATTGTACCTCAATTTTAAAAGTAGAACAACAAGTATGGTAACTTTGAAATCAATGGAGATCACGTGATTGCATTTATCATGTGACTGTCATGAGTTCAGACCATTTCCTCTCAAGGACTCGAACTCGCAGCTCTAAGTGATAATCCTTCGCTTACCATGAGCTTCATGTTTTGAATATATTTTTGTATTTTATTTTTGACTAGCTGTTACCCGCCCGCTTCGCTGGGAATTTCATGATGTTTTATAAATTTTTACTGCTTATATATATGTATAAATTATTGATATCTAAGTCCTGCATTAAGAATTCGATTGTATTGAAAAATGTACTTATACCTGTAACTGTCGCCTGTTGATAAAAAAAAAGGGGCAGAACTCATCTAATTTGTGTTTTCTAAAAATCTCTAAAATTGAAGCATAGAATGATGTTTGCTCTTTCGTAACCTAAAAACCAAGTAGATTCCCGCAAAACATATTTTCGGTGGATCTCTACTCCGTAAATTGAACATGCAAGCCAAATTTCAAGCCTAAATCTAACAGGAAAAAAAACAAAAGTTTTACTATCAATATCTCAGTAATCCCGTTGAGAGCCGTTTTCCAAAATAACCGCTCTTAGCGGATTTCAACTCAACAAAAGAAAAATGCAAACCAAATTTCATTATTATAGTCCTTGTAGCTCGAAAAAAGTAATTTTTTTTGTCAATACGTCCCAGTAACCCCCTGCACCCCCCAGAACTTGATTTGCTTAAAATACATTCTTAGTGGATCCCTATTCAACAAAAGAAACATGCTTAACAAATTTCAAGTATATGGGTCTAACAATTAAAAACAGGAATTTTTTTCTGTAACTCCTCTTGACCCCTCGCAACCCTACTTGGGGGTCAATTTTCGGTTTACTCTTTGTTAGAGGAACTCTATTCCATGAAAGGAACATGCCTACCAATTTTCAAGCAGGATGATCAAATAGTTTAAAATGGAAATATTTATCAATTACGCCTCTTAATCTCCCGAAATTAAACTTAGTAGTTGATATTCGCGAAACCCATTTTGTAGCGGTTCTCTACTTTACGAAAGGAATCTGCTTATCAAATTTCAAGACTGTACGTCTAATAGTTTAAAAATGGGGATAATTATCTATGACGCCACTTCTGGGTCTGTTTTCACAAAACCAATTTTGTAGGGGAATTGCACACTATGAAAGAAATCTGCTTAGCAAAATTTGAAAACTGTGCGTCCAATAAATTAAAAATGCAAAAAAAATTTATCAGTAACGCCCCTTGAACCCCCGCAACGCGGCCTAGGGGTCGAATTTCACAAAACACATTTTTTAGGGTATCTCTATCCTATGAGAGGAATCTGCTGAACAAATTTCAAACTGTGCGTCTAATAGTTTAAAAATGGAAATAATTATTTATATCTGCCCTTAACACCCCTTGAGGGTCAATTTTTCCCAAACCTGTTTTGTAGCGGATATTTACTCCATGAAAGAAACATTCCTACCAATTTTCAAGCAGGGAGGTGAAGTAGTTTAAAAACGAAAATATTTATCTAGTACGCCACTAAATCCCCGCAACGCCATTTAGAGGTCTGTTTTCACAAAACCTTCTTATAGCTGATCTCTACTCTATAAAAGAAATCTACTTATCAAATATAAAGACTGTGCGTCTAATAGTTTAAAAATGGAAATAATTATCTATAACGCCCCTTAAGTCCCGCAACGCCACTTGAGGGCAATTTTCACGAAACCCATTTTGCAGCGTATCTCTACCCTATGAGAGGAATCTACTTACTAAGTTTCAAGACTGTACGTCTAATAACTTAAAAATCGGAATTTCTGACGACCCTTAAACCCCCGCCCCCGCAAACAATTGCTGCTAATTTGAAATTACAAACAGACACTTCAATTTATTTATTTGTATAGATATAGATTGGGATTATAATAAATATTGTTTAAATGTGACTAAAAATGTAAATAAAAAAAAAAAAGAAAGGATTAAAACTAACCGTAAAACTTATCAATTTTTTGTTTCTTGCATTGCTTTTTGCTTATGAAGCCTTGATTTATTATTTTTAAAAGTGCATCCGAAACAGCCGATGCTCTACTTAACTGAACAGTGAGATTCTCCTTTCATAAAAAAAAAAAAAATTATGGCACGTGTCAGCGTATTATCATGTGCGCGTAACACTATTATGTCTCATGAACAGCATCGGTCGCCAGTAACCAAAACAACGACTTCATTAGCTCAGCTTGGCGTTCAATTTGGCGTTCATCTTGGCATTCAGTTTCACGTTCACCCGTATAGTTTCCGTTCCCGTAAGAATACGGGAATAAAATATAGCCTATGTTACTCCCCGTTAATGTAGCTTTCCATTAGTGAAAGAATTTTTAAAATCGCACCAGCCGTTTCTGAGATTAGCCGGAACAAACAGACAGACAGACAAAAATTTTAAAAATTGGTTTTTTGTTATGAGTACCGTATATACTTTTAGTGCATTAAGTAAAAAGCTGCTAATTTGAAATTACAAACAGACACTTCAATTTTATTTATTTGTATAGATTGCCAAAACTCAACATGATTTGTTAAATTATGTCGCAAAGTGTTGGTTAACTTTAACCCCAAAATAAATATTTACATATTTATACATCGGAATAAAGGAAGAATGTTTAAAAATTCGATTATTAAAAAACACATCCTATGTATAAGATAAACAAACACCAACAGTTTTTGCGTGTCTAAAGTGCTTACCTACGTAAAAAACGACTCAACTTTTTTTCCCTATGTGGTTTAACACCTTTGTTCTTAAACTACATTGAGGGTATAGAAATGGAAATGAATGAATCAAAGCTAGTATACACTTTAAAGCGATTGTTGAATCAAAAAAGACCTTCGGTTTCATGGTCACAGGTAACGCCCGGAACTCGTTCAATTTTTACACATGTTGTTATTATAAAAGAGGGTGTATTTCTCGTCTGGTTGCTCGGCTTCTTCAGAACTGGCGGAAGAAAGAAAGATATACTAATCCCAGAGAGCCGAACGGTGATTAGGGGGAAATAAGTAACGAATGGGGTCGAAATATGTTTATCTGTCAACCTCCGTCGAATTATGAAGTAGTAAAACGCGCGTTTTATAAGGTTACATTTGGGTATCTCAATGAAATATTTTATTTGGCAATTCATTCCGCTTTTTAATCCGTCTTTTGCGATTAAAATCTTGCAGTGAATAGTAAAAAAAATTTTGCTTATAATTTCACGTAATAAATTCCTTCAAAAAAAAAATACCTTTCAAAAGCTGCTTAAATTTTATTCTACCATTATGGGGAAAACTGTTGTCCTTTTAAAGCATAGGTTTTCAACGTGGGCGATAATTCCCCCTTGTGGGTGTTTGAGACTTTCAGGGGGGCAGTAAAAGACCCAGAAAAAATTAGGGGGCGTTGAGATGGTACGGAGGGGCATGGGCAAATAAACCAAATATGGTCTAAAAAATACTAAAAAAAACTCCCGCTGATTATGTACTATAACAAAAGTAAACTTAAATACTGTTTACCTTATGTTGATTGTATGCGTTTAAATCATTTCTGCATCACATGTACGAAAATTCACATATTTCAGTAGTTCGAGAAGTGGATGAAAAACTTAAAGATTACATTACATTCAGACCTACATTTAATTGAATGATACAATGCACTTGAATTTCTATAGTGCACGTGTTGTCTTTGTCTGTGAGCAGTAGGAAAAATGTTTCATCGTATATTATCCAAGAAACATAATTAAATATGTTAACAAGGAATTAACGTGTGATTCTTTGAAAAGGCTGAAACTGTCAATTTATATTTATTTTGAAAACGATAGTTTTTGTTATGAATTACTTCGTATCTCTCATTAAAACCCCTGCCTGTCTCTATAACAGGTAAGCTACAACTTTTAATCCACTCTTTTAAATGAAGAAGAAATTCAGTAGCGCGAGCGTTTCAATGGACTACATTCATGTGACGTCATAATCACATGATAATTTTAAACCACGTGTTTTTAGCCAATCAAGTTCAAAAAACATGTGACATCATAGTCACGATAAATTCAATTATCTATTTTCAGCAAATCAGTTCATGCACTTCGTTGTTGCCAAATTTCGCTTTTTACAGAAACTTTTTTTAAAAAAAATTATTATCTGTCACTTTATTTCAAAGTACATGTATAAAACAAGACTTTTTTCTCTTTAATTTTAAAACCGTTTTGCAGAAATTTCTTTTTATAACTCTTGAGCATCTTTTCCCAACTATGCAATTTGAAATTTTACCCAAGTTTTACAAATAGAATAAAAAGTACGAGCTATATAGTTTATTGTCCGTTTTGAAATCAATGCAGGACACGTGTTTATATTATCATGTGACCATCATGAATTTAGTCCATTCTAACAATTTCTTATGGCTAAAATATATAATATTACACAGTCAAATATATTTGTGGCAATAGTTATTTCAGATTCGCAAATAAAAAATTGAGGCTTTAGAAAAAAATTAAATTAAAAAATATATTCTATTAGCCATAGAATATTTTTTAAAAAATTTAAGTTTTGTTTTCACCATGTATTATGCACACTCTTATTTCTATAGAGTAGGAGGGGGCGGTATCGAAATATTCCCAAGAAAAGGGGGCACCTGTTCAAAAAAGGTTGGGAACCGATCTTTTAAAGGAATCAAAAATCTGTTTTATGCCACGTTCGAAACACGTGTTCTCAATTTCAACATATTTTTCGGAAAAAAAAGGTTTTTTTTATTGTTTTTTACATATACGGGTTAATATGAAAATATCAAAAAAGGATGCTTCTTATTTGAATATTTTGAATAAATATGATATTTCGTAAGGAGAAGTGTTTTATTCATATTCCTTAAACTAGAAAACAAGTAATATATATAAAAAAAATTAAGTCAATTCCTACTTAGGTCAACAAAGAAAAAAATTATTATTTTATATATATATATATATATATATATAAATTACTTTTTATATATTAAATAGTTACATTTAATATGAATATATATTTATACTTATGACAGAATCACACTATTAAGTGACAAATAGAAAGCGATTTTCCTTTTTATACGTGGTGTCAGACTATTACTTTTGTTTGTTACTATTTATTCATTAATCACATTCTCAGAAATTTGGCCATCCCAGGTAGGATTCGAACACACGACCTTTGGATTAGAAATTTAACGCGCTAACCATTGCGCTACAGGGACACAATAAGTGATTTTCCTTTTTATTTTTGCTGTTGGACTATTATTTTTGTCTGTTATATTTATTCATTTTTAATTTAATGAATGAATTAATATTTGAAAAAATTGTGTTAACATAAAGTGCATCCACTTCAAGTTTGAAAAAATGTATTTGATCTTGAATGGATGAATAGAAAGTATTTTAATAACGATTAAGAATTTGAACAAGGAAATATATATATATGTACAAAATATGTATAGGGTGAGAGTGAACTAATAGGAATTGAAAAAAATGGCACTGTCGTCAAACATTTGATTTATTGAAGTATTGTAAAAATTTTATCCGTTTTATTTTTAATGGGTTTTCTTCCACTCACATAGTTGACTATGTCTGGTTTAAGACTTTGAAAGCTTTTTTGTCACATTTTGAAGCTCTCATTTGAGCTAAAATTTCCTACTTACGATGGTTTTGGATGACAATAGGATAATTTAATTATAATTCATAAAAATTAATTGATTAAAACTAATTATTTAAAGAACTAAATTTTTCTCATAATTCCAACCGTTTATGACGAGAGGCAGTTGAATATTGAAACCCGCAAACTAAACTATCGCCTAGTAAAATTAAATTATTAAAACTAATTATTATTGAATAAATCCAATTTGATTCAACATTCCCTATCATTCTTTAAATTTAAGATATAAAAAATTTATGTCACGCAAAGTGTGAAATTTGAAAGAAAACCCATGTTTTAAAAAAACTGTTTTTTACTGGTGTAATTAAATTAATTTTTTTTTTTTGGTTTAAGTTTCACACTTAAAGTATATTGAAAGATGAATCTTAGGTTATAAAGAATTTTTCCTCGTAACGAACTTCTTTCCGGGATTTAACGACTTCGTTAAATAGAGGTCTGACTGTATATTAATTTTCATTTCTCTGAAATTTGCGAGAAATGTCAGTGGATTTAAACAGAAGTTTCATTACAACAAGAGATATATTTTCATGACCGACATAGGGATGTTCAAAGTACAGATTTCCTTGTATATTTATTTTTCTCTTTTCACTATAGAAATAATTTTTGATTTGAAGTCCCATGACTATTTTGTGATATTTTTTCAATTGATCGAAATTTTCTCATTCTATATTTTTTAAGGTATCCGACTACTTGCAGCAACTTTTTTTTAAAAAAATGGAGATATGGACATTTTTTTAGTGGTTTTAGATTTGATTAGTACATTTTAAGAAAAATATGCTAAAATTAAGAAGGTAAAAATAAATTATTATTATTAAAGTGTGAAAAAATGGGTAAAAATTTACAAAAGATAACATAATCGGGGCCCATTCTGTACCAAGAGTTTATGAGCAAATTTTCAGTTTTTCAGTACTGATGTGTTGTTATTTTATTCATTTTTGAAATGACTTTGAGGATAAGAGAGATTTTAATTTTTACAAAAACTAGAGCACTTTATCTTAGTTTATATATGAAAATGCTTAAAATAACAGTGATTACATTCACATAAGGGACTGTAAATTGTGTAATAAAACGGTGATTGATAAATCTGAAGGTTAAAAACATTTCTACTATTATACAGAACATACAGAAAAAATTTCAGTTAATTATTTCCAAAACTTTTTTAGCAATCGCTGGCCCCATTTGAGCATATAAAAAAAACACATTTCGAGTAAAACGCGTTTTAAAGTATGACATCTGTTGTGTTGTTGTTGCTTATGCCTCCTGATCGACAGTAACATCAGATCAAGGTCCACGAAATCCATCGCGGAGAATTTTACGCCTGTCGTTAGCCTAAACTTTGAGCCTCATGAAGGTGACAGTACGATTTTGCTCGGTACAACACGATAAATGGCGACATCATTCGGACACACTGATTTAACGAGCATGTACTCCGTGTGTACTCGGAGGGTATTTGGTAACACCTGGCATCGAACCCAGGCTTTCCGGTCTAGAGTCCGATGCCCTAACCCAGTGATTCCCAAAGTGGTCTATATAGACCACCAGGGGTCTATGACGATCTGTAAGGGGTCCACGACAGTAAAATAATAATTTGGGGGTCCATGAGGTGTAAATGGGGGTCTACGATTGTGGCTCTCATTAAACCAGATCGTGACTAATATTGAAAGGATATTTAATCAAGTGGAAACTAGACTTACCTATTTAACAGATTTATTTACTAAATTTAATGAAGTTTGTTTGCAGTTACAAGGTAACAGCATAAATGTGTTATAAGAATTGCATTTCACACAGCCTTTCTTGCCAGAATTAAGCTAAAGGAGCATAATTTTGGACGTCGCCAACATTTAAATGCCCTTTTTTTAAAATTTTGAAACTAGGTTTTTTTCAGAATGTTTTGACTTTCGTAGTACCACAGAAGACAATGAATTCATATGGTCACTTTGAAAAAAAAATTTATACTATAAGAATTAAGCACTAGGAATATGCCCTAACGAAGATTTTAAAGTAAAGTTTTTTTAGAAATGATGTCAACAATTTTAGCTTTAAAAGATATATCTGTTATTTATTCCATATTATGGAATATCTTGAGAAAGCTTTTAATTGTTTTTTTCGATTGAGAAGGTGTGCTTGCCAATCTCCAAAAAAAAAAAAAAAAAAAAAAAAAAAAAGAAGAAGAAAAAGAAAATACTAGAGAGAGAGAGACCCCCCATTAACCGAGGAGATGTTTAGGGTTAAACCCTGATAGGGGATTGATGTCAAATGTTGAAAGCTTATTGCATCCCCAGATTCCTCAAAAAGCACATGTTTGTTTCACAGTTACTTTATTAGTTAAATTTTAATTTAATTAACTAATTAAATTAACTAACATGTGTTTTCTTAAATTTTAAACTCTTTTATACTTCACTACAGTTAAAAATTTTAATCTTTTATAGCAAATAGCTTTATACATGCTGTCAAAAACACAATTAAGTTGATAAATTTGCACAAATTTATTATTAGGAAATTAGGGGTCTACCCCAAACAGAAAAGCCTGCCAAGGGGTCTATGATGCTAAAAAGTTTGGGAACCTATGCTCTAACCACTAGGTTACCCACGGCCCAAGTATGACATCTTGCTTAAAGTAATGGCATCTGCTTTTACTAAAACACTTGTAGTTTTTGATCTAGTGAACAGAAAATAATAAACTTGGTACTTTTATAAAGCTAATAAGATGGTCTATAAAATAAAATCATAAAAAAAGTGTCTATTTTTGTCAAAATTCACAATTTTAGGGTAGACGGATCCCTTAATTGTTATATTTTTAGAAGTTATTACTTACAATAAAAATAAATGAAAGATCCATAACGAATTGATTGCTGAATATTTCACCTTTGCCTATTCTAGTAGTACTGCCTCTCCTTTTTTAGAAAATCGTGCTTAAATTTATCAATGCAATTATTAACAATGCACAAAAACAAAGAAAGTACACTTAAGTGAAAGCCTTGCCCCGAATCACGCCGGAAGAAGTAATTGAAGGGGGAAAAAAAGCCTTTTCAAGTACAAACTACTTCAGTGTTGACCTTGAGTAAACCACCCCGAAACGATTTAGTTCAAGTCCCCAGTACCGCGAAAGGAAAAATTACATGGTTAGAATTTAACAGATGTTAATTTGGAAGAATCTAGAACAATTAGAATTTTAGAGTTAAAAAAGATTTTCCCTTCAAACGCGTAAAAATTATGTCAAGTACAATCCAATCTAGATGCCGAAAGGAAAACTTGACTATGAAAAATGGCGAATGTTCGCCAGAGAAAAAAAATGTGTATTTAAAAAGTAATGCGGTCGTCTTTATTATAAATTATTATTGATATAGTTATTTGCACTTGACAAGTCTAATTGTATTACCGTGTTTATTAAGTTAAGCCCATTCATATATTTCTATTAATGTACTTAAAATTAATCTGTTGGTGCAAAAAAGTTCTATTTGTCATTTATCAAACGGAATTATTTCATTTTGAAATTATGCGTTTTATTTATGGGGAAAATACAAAACACGTCTATCCTTGCATTACATAATAACATTTAACAAATGTGGAACTTTTTTGATAAAGTTTTTTTTTCTGATTGGAAACAGTACGCAGGATGTTCCACAATGGATGGAAAACAAAGCAATTGTACCTTTTGATGTAATTGTACTTGATGAAAAAGTAACAGAGTTCGTTTGTATTTAATGAATTGCCTATTTTAGTGAATTATCTCAGATCCGTTTTTCGAAAAGCCGCTCAAAAAATATACAAATAGTGAAGTAAAAAAGAAAATTCACACTCGTACGTTATTCAAAAACTATGTAGAATGAAATAATATACATGGTTTTATATGGATAATTGAAAAAAAAAACATGTGTAAAGTGACAAAAATTCAATTGGAAAAGTTTTTAACTGTGTGTATTTATATTTACAGATGGTGGATTTTTAGATGGGTGTACTAATATTAAAATATTTAACTTTTTTTAGATATGTGTGCATTTATGTTTATATATTTAACATTTGAGATATGTGCATTTGTATTTATGCATTTAACAAACATTCCACACTACACATTTATGCATATATATATATATATATATATATGTACATGTATATACACACGTACGAATTTAATACTACTATTAAATTCGTACATGTTTCGATTAACAATTAAAGTAAAATTAAGAACGTTTACATATTATCCCTAAAAGGGAGCAATTCTCAGTGGCAATCTACAAAGTTATGAGATTAAATGAAATCTCTTTACGCCTCCCACATGAAGACTAGTTGCTTTCAATTCTTTGCCACAATACCATTCTGCTGAATTGGCTCGTGAATAGTTAGTGTAATTTATGCAAAAAAAAAAATACTTTTCGTTCAAATTAAACTAATTCTTAGCGGTTAAATGTTCAACTCAAATCAAAACACGATTGTTTAATGCTTATAAAATGAAGAATCACTCTTTATTGTGTCGTGAAAAAATCTTTAGAGTTATTGAAAGAAAAGTTCACGGAATTATGAAAAGTTCTCGCGAAAATAACTATAGTAAATTGACAGCTATTTTAAATTTTTGTATGTAGTTCGCTTCAAATGTATGAAGAAAATTGGATGTGCTTTGCTTTCCATTTTTGGTTCTGTATATACCGTATTTACTCGAATCTAAGCCGCACTTTTGTCCAATGTTAAATGCTACTAAAAATCGGGTGCGGCTTAGAGTTGAAAGAAGAAATAATTTGTTGGATGGGGCAATTAGTGCATTTACAGGTTCCCGTCGAGGTTTTAGGAAATCCTATCTTATTTCTGGATTTTTTGGAGATTTTTGGTTTTATGGAGATGGTGTAGCTGAGCTACACCATCTGGGATAAAAAAAAAAAAAAAAACAGGTTCCCGTACATTTTTAAAAGTTTTTATATTGGTAAAATAACCATTTATATATTCACTTCTGATAAGTTGCCATTTAAATTTATTTTAATTTCATACAAGTGGATATCGATAAATCATTTTATCCTATTTTTCATTTCAAACAAAAACTTGTTGAGAATTGGGGGTGTGGCTTATATAGAATTGAATCGGCTTGGATTCGAATAAATACGGTATGTGGGAACACATTTTTTTCTCATAAGAAATATATTTTGAGACCACGAAGAAGTTGTTTAACAGCTGAACATTCAGATTCAGGTGTCAAATTGAAAGTCAGAAATTATATCCCCGATATTGCAATATTGAGGCAGGGACAAGGTTTGAATTAAAATTTTAATTTTTATTCCACTATTTGTAGGAACACTGATACTTAATGTTTATTTCGTATTTTAATAAATATTCTTAAAATATGTGTAATATATGTACAATTTAAATTTTTTTATTTACGTTGAAGGAATAGTTATATTTAATGTTGCTTATGTTAATTTTAATAAATATTGTTACGAATTTTGTAAATGATCTATATTTGCTTGTGTAATGCATTTATATTAGTCTATGTTATATTTATTTTATATTAAAATTGTAACATTCACAAGCAACGCCGTCCTTAACGTCATAATGGTGATTCAATATGAACTTGGCAAAATATTGGCGATAGGGCCAAGTTGACATCATTTTTGGCGACTTTGGTGATCATGTTGGACAGTTCGGGACCCTCTGGATTCTTCTAGAAATTGTCGACACCTGATCTGCAACATGCGCTATGCTTACTGTTGAAGAACTTCGTCTATTGATAGCGTTTTGAGTAGATGAATTGCTTTCCAAAATATTTTAAATCAGATAATCTTTTTTTTTTTTAAATTTGTTTTTTATTTTGCAAATTTTTAATATAATCCTTAGGATTTATAGTACACAAATCTTCAAATTTCACATTGGAATTTTAAAGTCTCTAAAAAACTTTTTACGAGGAGTTATATCCTTATATTTGCAATATGATCACCTGTTTCATTAGTGATATTTACAACATGCATTTTCCCTCGGATTAAAGGTGAGAGCTTCAATCAAGCACTTGACGCGCGAAAAAAACAAATGGAATTTCACGTGCAGGGTATCCCAAGGGTGCTTATATTCTGTTTTTACCAAAAATTTGCACATAAAGGTGAAAAAGGAAGAAAAGTAGGAAATACAATATGTTTATTACACTTTTTACACGTAATATTAGTTTTTCTGTTCTTTTTATTAGGACATTCAGTACATTGTTTGTACACTCCTTTAGTCTTCATCACGAGTAAGTGTGATGTTTTCACTGGGTCTTAATTTTTAAAAAAAAATTTCGTAGAAGCATTGCTTGCTGGTTTTTACATTCTTCCGTAAATCGAAATGGAAAATACTTCAGAAGTCAGCGTCCGGTTCAATGTTTAGGAGGTGGTTTCTGAGTACTTAACAAAATATTTAGCGCATTTATGATCGCAACTTTCAACAACACAAAAAATATTCTCATAGGTTAACGATTACATTTTCTAGCCATTGAATAGGATGTGGTCATTTTTTCAAGGACGATCATTGCTCCCTTAACTAAATTGTTTGGATAAATTTCAGAAGAGGAAACATACTTGCTATTATATTCTTCATCATTCGATTCTTCCTCATCATCCCCACAAAGAGATCTTCTTCATTCGAAAATACTGTTGTACTTTATCCACTCAATACTGTACCTATTGAATTACTTAAATATCACATTTCTTCCTCATAACTACAATAATGTGCCATTGCATAGGAAAGATTTTAAAGCGTGCTCATGCATTTAGAACTGTAACGGCGATTCACGCGCAGGGTATGACATTCCCGAGAGTCGGTATCCAAAAATATATATTTAGAATTCGCCTACAACCTAAGGCCCCTCAAAGGATATGACCTTAAAGTCAGCTACACGAGAAACTATTCATTTTCCCAAAAGGGTTTAGATGGAATCCTGAAAAAAGTTAGGCGGCGGGTATGATATACCCTGCGCGTGAAGTGCCTGGTTAAGTGATTGCTATTTTAATCCAGCATTTCTTAAAGTGTGGACCCTTGGGGGCTGGACGCGTCTTTCGAAGAGAACCGTGGAGTCTCTAATCCAACGCTGAAATTTCCCTCTATTACAGACTCTTTAAGGTCTCGTAAAAAGATGTGCCTACTAGACTAGATTACTAAATTGTCCCCAATTAAAAAACTCTCCTAGAACTTCTATATTTTGATCAAGAATATTAAGTCGGGGAGGGATGTTCAAAATCTTGGGGTTTCGCGTTGTCAAGTTGATACATAAAGGGGGTCCACTACGATCGAAAGTTTAAGGACCGCTGCTCTAATCGATTCATCGATTCGATTTCTAATTTGATTACTTTAAAGACTTTGTCATATGGAATAGTGGGAGGTTGCTGCACGTTGCGTTTTAATGGTCCTCAAAATCATCCTCGATGATGAGAAGAAGTTAGTGAGAGTGGTTGTAACGAATTTTTACGCACCCTTCACACTAATCCTCTTGGAGGGAATCTTCGGGCTAGCATCAGCGTTAATTCACAGCCATCCATCTCAAGAAGAAACCCTGATATGGAGATTAGTTTGTCTATATAAAGACAGGGTATTGAAATTGTAAGATAGAAGGAGCGGAGAAACTGTTGCGGTGTACGAAGGTGAGATTTAATTGATTTTCACAACTTGAGTTAAGAACGGAGTTTACCACTGTAATAAATTAGGGGATTGGGAACTTATAGTCTAAGATAGATTAGGTTAAATTAAACAGATTACTTGCCCTTGTTCACTTAGGGTTTATTGCTTTCTTTATATCACTCCTAGGGCATCCTCTTGTGGGTTCACTTGTGGTTGATTAGTGTGCTTTATTAATAATAAAATAATAATTATTATGGAAGTTTTTGGCCATGCTTTGTTTCCCCCACACCTTTAGGTAAGCAGGACCATGAGGGAGTGACTTTAGGGAGAAGTCGCTCACAAGGTAGCCTCTCGAATATTGACTTTTCAATGTAATCCTCTACAGATATTAGGTGTTTTGGTGCAAAATTACTTTCCAGTTCCTCTAGAAAATTTGTTTCAATGTTTTTGATTAAATTAATATGTTAATTCACGTTATGCCAACAACAACAAAAAAAAAACACAAAAAAAATAAGACATTTTTTAAAATAATATCTTTTTATTCTCCTTCAAGAACAATTGTCGAAAAAAGAACTATGTTGTCATATGAAAAAATAGATTTAGTGCGGACACGAAAATCAAATCTGCAGCATCTTTCTAGAGATCTGATACTTGCATAAGACCTATTCATAATCGTTATGTTAGTGTAATATTATAACCTCAGTAAGTTTTAAATTCTCTAATTGTAACGATTTTTTTTAAAAAAAAGGACGACTTATTAAAATAAGTTGTACACACATGCGCTTTAAAAAATCTCAGAGCGTCACACTAATTTGATGCTTACAGCGATCTGTTCAGAAGAGCTCTTTTAAATCGCATTAAAATGAATAAAAAAGTACTGTAATTGAATAGCATCAAACTGATAAGAATCAGTTGAATCTTCTATCATTATAATTAAACTCCGAATCGACTATAATTTTAATTAACATATACATTCCTAGAACTTAATACATGCACTAGTAAGGTAATAAAAAAGCACCCTAAATCTAAATTTTTTTTTTTCAGGAATGCAATAATAAAAAAATGTGTAAAATAAGTCTTTACTCTTTATTCAGCTTCATATCCTCTTAGCAGTTGGAAATTTCCCACCATATTTCATATGATATACAGTCGACTCCCGATAATTCGAAGTTCGAGGACCAATGAAAAACTTCGTACTTTCAAGAGCGTAGAAAAAAATTCCCACAATACACGAAGAGAAATTTTTTTCTAACACATTTAATTTGAATCTATGTAATAAAACAACAATTGTACATATGTATAAAATTATTTTAAAGTATTTTTAAAAAGTACATATTATACAGTATAAATATTATATAAAAGTTAAAAGCCTTGTATTAAAAGAATACATTCAATACATGCATTCAGAATCCTATATATCTCTTCACAATAGCGGACCATCCTTTCTGAACACATGTATAGCAAGGCCACTTGTAAGCAAAAGATATGGACAGCTGACAACAGGTGCGGTTGATCTATTGTCCACTTAAAGGAATGAAAATAACAAAAGTGTCTTTTCACCGGAGGAACCGGAAAACACTGAGAAGAGGTATCAGACAGATTTTCATCAAAGGGGCTACACTCAGAGGCAACAAAACACAAAACTTGAAAGCTCCAACCTGTTTGCTACAAGACTGTAAATGATAGTGAGTGTTTGAATTGTCGAGAGTCTTATAAGATAGCTTCGAATTACAGCGTGTTGTAGTGTGGCCAGCCACAGATTTTACTTCGAAATATTGAGTGTACCAAAACATATTGTTTTAGTTTGAAATATCAAGAGTTTTTCTAAGGACTGAGCATACTTCGAATAGCGAGAGGTTCGAATTATTGAGATTCGACTGTAGCTAATGTTGGTGAGCTTTACCTACTCCCTAACGATTTTTTTATAGGAATAGGCAATACCTTACGTATGTCAACTATATACCTCTACGTTTAATAAAATGCAACATTTTCTTTTATATTAATTCTTGACATTACCTATTTGAAATATATAGCATCAAGATTTAATTTGTATAAAGTATTAAAGAGTTTATAGTCATTACTTAATATATATCAAACTGATATCTTGTAAAAAATTAATAATTTTTATTAATTTATGAGATATTAATGTTCAAGATACATATATATTAAGGGTATATTTATAAAAAGTGTAATCATATATTAGTCTCTGCATATATGTCTTCTTTTCGCTAAATATTACGTTCAAATCATTTATACTTTACTTTAAGAGGTTGTCAACTTTCTAAAATTACCTATCACAGAGCTTGACCATTGACTGGACAAATTGTCAGTGAAACCAAATTTTAAAAGGGAAAGTAAGCATCACTCTATTGGATACACTAAGGGAAAATAATCCCAGAATTGCAAATGTTCTGTTAACTACATTTCAGTTTAAACTAAACTGCTGAAAGCAGTTCATACTACAGAAGAAAAGCACTGTATTTTGTCATAATTCAGTAATCAGAATGAGTTATTTCCTCAGCTAAATAACCAGTTAACTCACCAATAGTTTGAACAAAGGACGATTAAAGAAAATTCCAACTATAAACTGTTTTCAATTTCACAACTTCGACTTTCATATGTTTCATTATTTCGCTTATTTTTAAAATATATTTGTCGATTAGTTTATCAGGAAGAAACCCCCAGAGCATTGAAAAATAATAAAGAATTGCTTAAGGTTCTCTGAAAATCGAATGAAAATGCTTGGGTTACTTACTGCTTTAATATTTAAAAGTTGGTTCACCTGTGCCTATTGTTAAGCAACATTGTAAAAAAGTAATAAACTACAACTTAAGGATTATTACTCTTGGACAATGCTTCAGGACACTCAGGGTCTCTGCAGAATTTATAATCACAAAGCGATGTTGTGTTCCTTCTTCACAATACTACCTGCTCACATAACCAGCTCATGGACCAGGCAATGATAATTACGTTTATACGATACTATACGAGGATAATAAGAATAAATGCCCTCAAGACAAAGGACAGGGAAATGGGCCAACATTAACAGACTTTAGAAAAAACTCTAATAAACGCAATGAATAATATTGGAGACTTGTCGGCTGTGTGAAATCAAAGAGCATAAAAAAAATTAATCAATAGATCTG
>BMAO01014080.1:0-12055 GCA_019973975.1 Trichonephila clavata | reverse complement strand
GGAGAACACGTGTTTGTTTTTATCACGTGACCATCATGAATTGAACCCATTCTGAACCTCGGTAAATTGACGACGGCGGGACGTGCGCTATGATTCATTCTCCAAACTTCCACGCCATGCTAACAGGAGATGACTTAACTCCTCTGCAGATTTAACACGTGCATCAACCTTTCTGTACTGTAGGTCTTTAGTTTCTCCAGGACTCGAACTCACAAACCGTGAAAAAACACGTGCATTAAGTTCACGCGCATTGATTCTTCTAAAGATCTGTCATGCGATATAAAGGAAGAATTGACAATACATTATCTGAAATTGTATTTTAAACCCTCTATTCCTTTCATAGGACAGCCTAGTGGTTATGGTCACAAACTCGTGGTCAGTGCGTCGCGAGCTCAAGTTCTGGAGCCTCTGAAGACTCACCATGTAGAGGGACCTGATGTATGCTTTATTTGTCGAGCTGAAAATCCTCTCATTGGCTTGGTGTAGTAGTTTGGAGAGGGGAGTGCCAGCTCAAGTGTCGTCCTCGTCACTCGACTGAGATACAAAATTAGGAGATCCATCGTTAATAGCCCTTGTAGCGAACATTATTACCATAGAAACCTGTTGACCTCTTCTGGGGCGAAATAAACAATAAGGATTCCCTTAGATTATTTGGGAACCCATTCCTCCTACTAAATGCATGCGCAGTTCGAACTTCCATTCGAAGCCGTATTACATTTAAGATAGCGAGCTGAGAGGGAGCTAGTTTTTACTTTTCTAATGAGCCGAAGTGGTTATTCAGGTGAACTCTGCAAACATTGTTAAAGTTTATTTTCTGTTCGATTGCGTTTTATGCTATACTAAAGCACATGTTTATATTAATACAAATATTTTTTTAAATAATCATACTGTTTTTGAATATTATGAATCCACATTCTATTTTTATATATTACGAGTTTGCGACCAAATGACCACTCAGCCACAATTTTGTGTGGCCACCCATGAATCTTCTATTAAAACAAACACGCAAATGGCAGATTGCGTAGAAATTACAGTCTAAAAAAAATGAAGTACATCCTCTTCAGAATTAGTAATAATAATAAAAAATTACTAATCATTGTAATTATGTAAATAAAGACAGAAAAAAATATATGTAGAAATGAAAAAAATATTATTTATACATAATTATATGCCTATAATTTGCTTGATAAATCTGTGGTAAGTGCTTCAACGCTCATTTTAAATGCTCAGTGTCCTATTCCAGACATCGATATGGGCAAATAAACACAAACTTTGAAATAATATCAAACTAGAGATTCTTTAATGTAAACTTTTGTCATCTCTCGTAGTGATCTTAATATGAATTCAATTTAGTGTAAGTTGAAAAATCCTCCATTTATTTTAAAAAATTATCCCATTTCGTTTTTTAAAATCATACTTTAAAAGAAATCTTTTCCCATTTTTTAAAAATTTCAAATTGATATCTATGAAAAATATTAAGTAATTTTTATGAGTGATTGCACAATCTTAAGAAAAATTTTTATAACTTCATCTGGCATTTAATCAAAACAATTTTGTCTCACTGATTTACGGCAGCCTCAATCATCTGTATCTTTATTAAACACACACACAATACTAAATTTTAAATTGTTTCTTTTTTTAAAAAAAACCACCCCAGTTTGGATAATTCCAGAGAAACATCATCAAGGTAAAAATGTGCTTTTAAAAAGGAAGAATTATTCATGAAAATTATACTAAAGTAATGAAAACTATCATACATTTTCATTTTTTTGTACTTCTTGTAAGGAATTTAGAATACCATTCTTTGATGAGGATTTCTTTTCATTGTTTGTTTTCAGATCGAAATTGTTCTTTGAGTTCAAATGCATATATATTTTAGGAATCTATATATCTCTGTAATAATTGCATTATCTTAAATTATATCTTTGAATTATAATTTTGCATGCATTTATAATACTACAAATTTTGATGAACATACTCTACGTCAAACCATTTGTATTTAGGAAAGAATAGACAGTAAATATATAAATATTTTTAAATGAAAAGTAAATTTTTTTAAAATTATAATTAGCAGGTAAATCACACAATTTCTTTATTTTCAAAGTATAAAGCTTTAAAAGAAATAAATAAAATCATTAAAAAGAATTTAAATGAAATAATTGCAGGATTTACATCACTATTAATATAATAATTTTAACACAGTAATTGCTTCGTCATGGAATTCGAATTTAGAAGAATTGTGATTAGTCAGTTTAAAATCTATAGTTTTAATATATCAAAAATAACACTCAAAAAGCATAAAATGTCGTAAAAACCTGTAACAATATTATAAATTTTTTTAGCTATTTGATAGTTTTTAATTCTCTGAAACTACAAATAACAACTCAAAGCCATTTTTTATTCACCCAAAACCAGAACATAAAAACTCTTTTGTTGCCATTAGCAGTTTTAGTTTCTAAAATACATCAAAAGCAAAGATAATAATCAGATAGAGAATCAACACCTGACAGTAGTAAAATAGCAACTTTGCACGTAGTCGGTAGGATTCGAACCTACGCGGGAAGATCCCAATGGATTTCTAGTCCATCGCCTTAACCACTCGGCCACGACTACTCATATCTTTTATTCATATTTGCTTACAAGTCTATTATCAATGTTGCATGCTTTATCTGTCCTTAAATATATACTATCGTTTGTATTTAAACGATCATCTGATTTTTAACCTACAGATCGAGACACACACACACTTCAAATTATAACTTTTTTTTCTAAATACTTCTTTGAAAGATATTTTTAAATATATATCGAAGAATTTATGTTGAAAAAGACAATCTAATGTGAGTTTTTTTTAATGAAATTTATATATATATTTGACTTACAATCGGACCCGGATTTAACGAATTCATCCAGGTCGAATATTTTATTCGTTAAGTCGGGGTTATTCGTTGTATCGAATACAAATACAAATTTTGGGCATTTAACTTTAGGAAATTCTATAATAAACAATTGCACAAAAAATATCCATAATTAGAAACTACACACTTTGTATTCAACAGCTACTAGTGAATTATTACGCCCCACACACAGTTATTACTGGAAATTTTAAAATACTGACTGATAGATGCAAGAAAATCTTTTTGATTCCTAACTAAAGTTTTTTCCCCCTTCTCTCTAATTTTTAAAATCTTCCCTTTAAACTTAAATATTTTTAACACAGTACTAGGCTAAAATTTGAAAAATAAGCCAAGCCAAAGCAACTCAAAACCCAAGCGATTGGAGGTTAAGTTTTCCTGCGGGAAAAGATTCTACCATTCATTCCTTACTCGACAGAGTTCCTTTTCGACTCAATACAGAGAAAAAAGTACTGTGTCATTTACATTCTGCTGCAAACAGGGGCGTCTAAAGACCCTTTGAGGCCCTGGGCCCAGAGAAGAATTTTTGAGGCCCTGGTCCCCTATGCAAAAGTAGGCCCCATCTGAGATCTTACAAAGTAGGCAGTATATAAATTGCATCGACTGATGTAGCCTGGCACAAAATTCGTTGGGGCCCTTAACATTTTACGATTTTCTGCTAATGCGTTTTGAGGCCCCTGAAGCGGGTGGGGTGGGGGTGGGGGCGTATCATTGATACGGCGGTAGCTACGTCCCTGATTGCATTGTCAAATGAAACAAATTTATGTGCATGACTCACAATCTCTAAAACTTAGGCACAAACTGGCTGACAGATGGCCGTATTTCGTCTAAAGGAGTTAGTTGAAGGATTTTTAAGGTATTAGGCCTAGGCCTAGGCATGGATAACGGTCATCACATGATAATACAGTCTGACTACTTTTGCTTGTTGACATGCAGTTTGCAATTCTCTATTTTTCGAAGGATATGTACGGGAAAAGTTTTGACCATTAAAGTTATCTGGATCATGATCTTATTAAGACATAGTTGAGAATGCGAAACGAGGCCCCCACCAAGAGCAAGGCCCTGGGCCCGGGCCCAGTTGGCCCTTGCCTTAAGACGTCCCTGCTCAAACCGCGTACTGGGCCAGGTCGACTCAGCCTTTCATCCCTTCAGTGGGTCGATAAATGAGTACCAAGCTTGCTTGGGAACTTAAAACTGGGGGTTTCGCATCAGACTGACCACTTGACCAAACATCTGCTCATGCACCTCAGAGGCCCAAGGTCTCGTATACTAAGTTGGGCACAGTAAACCTAGGCCCTCATGAGCCTGGCCTTCCCGCGTTTTCTGATTTAAGTTAACATTGGAAAAAAATGCGGCTTAGATTCGAATAAATACTATAATGCCTTTTTAAATTAGATCTTTGAAAAATAATTTTGTATGTATATAATGCTACAAAGTCTTACTAACACTAATCGTTTGATGAACACGGATAAATTAAACTAAGTATATATGGGGGAGAAACCATGATAAAGGGAAGAGGAATAATAAAAGACATTTTAACAAAGTAAAAAAGTTAGGTTTACTTTACTGTTATAATTATAGCAGACAAAAAATCTCTATTTTTAATGTAAAAGGGAACTTGGAAAAAAAAAGAACTTAAATGTAATCACTGCAAGTACTATATCAATAGCTAGATAATAATCATTTTTGCACAGTAATAAAATAGAACCACAGCTCGTAGTCGGTAGGATTCGAACCTACGCGGGAAGATCCCAATGGATTTCTAGTCCATCGCCTTAACCACTCGGCCACGACTACTGCACCCTAACAGTGATATCAGTTTACGACTCTGCTATCATCATTGCATGTTTAATCAGGCCTTGAAAGGATGCTATTGTTTGTTAAAATGATCATTTGGTTGTTTTCAGCCTGCAGATCGAAACACTTAAAATTACAACTGTTTTTAAAATAATTCTTTAAAATATTTTCTTCTCTTTTAACTTATATTTCGAGAAGAACATAAGTTGAAAACAAAGGCAATCTCTTGAGGTAATGAAGGCTGAATTATAATCTAATAGCAGGGCCGGCTCTAGCAGTTTTGCCGCCCCAGAGAAAGTGGAAAATGTCGGCCCTCTCCAAAGCAAAAAATTATAATTAAAAAAGATAAATTGTTCACATCGATACACAAGTATAAAACCTGAATAATTCTGACGAACAAAAATGCATCCTATATATATATATATATATATATATTAAGCCTTAAAAATACAAAATAACTCAAAATTAAGTACATAATTACCTATTTTTATTTCAAACGAGTAAAATGTAAGAGAAGAAATGGCCCATTTCAGGGGGCCAATTTCTTCGAAAAAGAGTCTACTGATGGTGGGGATCACAAGTATATATTTTAACTAATAGTAACTACATTCAAGACTAAAATAAAACATCTCTTGTGGCTCTCTATCCATTAAAAACTTTTGCTACCCCTGTCCCCTTTTGGATAGCTGACACTGGACATCGTATGGGTGAAAGGAATGTCTGTTGTGACCTCACTCCTGGATGTTGAGAAAGTTACCAGTGAAAGATGTGTAAGCGTATCAAATTTCATGATTTAACATATACTCCCGCGTCGAACCCTTAAAGTTTCAACACAAAAGACAACTGACATTAAACATTCAGAGTACAAAATAAAAAAATAAGGCACGTTAAATGAAATATAAAATTCACACCCAATATTCCAGAAAAATATAACAAAATTTTTGTAACACTAAAAAATATTTTCCAAATTCGATCCAAATGAGGCCCTTAAATTTGCCGCTCCGGACAGGGGTCCGGTTTGTCCCGCCCTAGAGCAGCCTCTGCTAATAGATGTGTTAATAATCCGTTTTGTGAAATTCACTCTTTATAAATATATACGAATGAATCATATGCATTAATTTTCCCAATTAAATTCTTAGAATAATGGATTAGTACTAATTAAGTACACACAGTAAAAATGGTTTAACATGATACTGAGCGGAATGAAATAATTTTCGTGTTAAAAGATATTGCGAAAAAAAAGTTTATTAGACTACATTATACTTACCTATGTAAGTATTTAATAAAAGTTAATGAACCAAAAACATTCGCAAGAGCTTAAAAAAATTTAATACAAAATTTTGAAAAGCAAAACATTTATTGA
The DNA here is from genome assembly GCA_019973975.1 of Trichonephila clavata. Classification (NCBI taxonomy): domain Eukaryota; kingdom Metazoa; phylum Arthropoda; class Arachnida; order Araneae; family Nephilidae; genus Trichonephila; species Trichonephila clavata. Next base: position 5,983 of record BMAO01014080.1, on the reverse strand, counting down.
GTTTTTGGAAAATATTCTGATATTTTTCTTTGCATTGTCTTTCTTAGCGTCAAATTTTCAAAATGTTCGCGCACACACGCGCATATGTGTAGTCACTTATAGATTTAAAATGAACGCCAGCTAAACTTTGATATTCAATCGTTTACTCGCCAAGAATTTAGTGTTATACATATTTAGTGAATTATTTATAGGTACTTTAATAAACGGTATCAATATGAACAGTACCTTACAAATAAGGAAAATATTAAAAATATTTTTTTTAATAAATCTAAAAATACAATAAAACTTTACTTTTCAAAAGTATTTTAGCAAATTTTATTTTGAATGATCTTCGAATTGCCATTTCTTTTTAATCTTAAATATATTAAAAAATTTACAAAAATTAGAATATTAGAAACACTTTTAGAAAGGCTTTTTTTGTTGCTAAAAAAGAAAAATACTTACAAGAGTCTTAGTAAAACAATAAGAAAAGCATTTTTATTTTTAAAATTTTAAAAATGTTTTGTAAAAACTTTTATCAATAATTAACTTGTTCCAAAGAACACAAAGAATATTTCTATCGAAACAACTAAAAAAATAGAAAAAACAGTTTTTTTAAAAAAAAAAAAAAACTTTTTGTTTCCAATGGCAAGTACATGACATATGAAGAAAGAAAAAAAGGAACACAATACAGTAGAACGTCGTTTATCCGAATCAATTGGGACCGGACACGGATCGAATACGCGATTGTTCAGATAACCGAAAAACGAATGCGATCCATGCAGTTTATGATACTGGACACTTTACATGTATTGAAAATCATCACAAGCGGGAAACGTGCTTGAAGAGAAAGCAAAATGGGTGCAAAATGTCGCAATTTTACCTTGATTGTGGAAAATAATCACTTATTTTTCGCTGTACAATTGTACACCTTCGTTTTTTCAATGCAAGGTGTTTGATTCTCTTCAGCAGCAGTAGTTGAGTAGAACAGCACTCTGATTGTTGTTCTCACCACTCCATAGCTGTCTCTAACGCAGAAACGCGTCAGCAATTGCTACTTTCGTTATTGTTGTCCTCGTCTTCATCCGTTTCATCGTCGACAGGGTCGGATTCTTCTTGCACGGAAGTCACAATCTCGTCATCATTTAGCATTTGAAATCCAGTATTCTGCATCGCATGCCATCCAGGTTTCTACATCAACAAAACTCAACAAAAGAGCACGCATACACCACCTCACTTCGAAACAAAATGACCTAATATTCCGCGCAGATGTTTACCAAATCAACAGCTGATATTTCCCAAGTATCTCTCACCTTGGGTTTTCCCGTCACTTTTGGCCTCACAGGAAACAAATGTTGAGCATTGCACTGTTCGAAAACGGATCCAGATTTTGGTTCGGATATTTGATGCCCTGGATAATAAACGTTCGGATAAACGATGTTCTACTGTATAGACAAAAGATAAATAAGGTATACAAATAAAAGCCATTGAAGCATGTACATTCTCGCAATTGAATATCGCTTAGTCTCAGATTTTCGTCGAGTTGCGAGGCTTCGTCTAAGATGGTCTCTATTCGTAATACCATTACTGCAAAGTGGAAAGGTTGGAATTTGGCAGGGTACCAAGCCGAAACAAGTGTCATGTGCCATGACAGCACCTAGGAGGTGCTGGTCATGATTAGTAGTTAGGTGCAATGGCGCCAGAGCGTAGGGCGAGATGCGTCAGGAATATTATCTTGAATAGTCTTCAACCAGCCCTTCGTGGAATTTCTACACAAGGTCTTGGTAGCTGTCAATAATAAGTTCGGCAGTTAAAAAAAAATCTCACTTTTATTCTTCTATGGCAGTAGTATTCAAACTGAGTTCCGCGAAACCTTGGGGTTCCACGAGTTAAGAAATGGAACGAAAAATTATAAGTTGTGTATACAAAACAGATAAATGTTCTCTATTATGTTTGTACTACTACCAGCGCAAGTCACACATACCACGGGGAAAACTTTTAACAAATATGCGATTCTGGACAGCCTATTTTTTTTTTTTTGCATATTTTTTGGAACTTTTAATTCTTTGCATATGCAAGTTTGGAGCCATTACAGGGGATATACTATGGCAGAAGTTAAGCCCAACAATAATGATAAAAAGATCATTTGTGTTTCATGATATTCTTTAGAGGGAATGGGGTAGAATAATTCAGAAAAAGATTTTTTTTCAAAAAAAATAGTTATTAACTTGTGGCAATTTGATTTCGGAATTACTTATTTAGTTCCAGCATTTATACAGAAAGACAGAAATCGGAGAATCTTGATTTCGTGTTAAAACAGCAAAAGTGAATGATATCTTCAGTTTCAAAAATTTTTACACTCCCTTAATTAATGCGCTCATGTAAGATACAATGACAAAAATTATTGCGTTAGCTAATAGGTTTTTTTAAAAAAATTTTAGTGTTATATGCGTATACTTCCATTATTATCACTTGTTTCTTAGGTTATTTTACATGTTGATTAAAATGATTAAGTGCGCGTTTTCTTAAAAAAATCGAGGGTACCCTAATCTTTAACAAACATTTCCTTGGCCTGGATCATCACAGCATGATGATTATAATTCCGCCGGTAGCGATGCACTTAAATTGTCGAGAGCTCAAACTCCTGGTGTGGTAGTTGTCATCAGGTGTCGTCCGCGTCAGTTGACATGGTTCAAAATTACGCGGACGTACCAAAAGCCTCGTGTTGCTAATCAGTGCGACGTTAATATATCACTCACTTAACAAACATATCAACAATTTATATAATTTATTCACCTCATATTGAAAAAAATTCTTCAGGCGCTTATATATATATATATATATATAACTAATAGAAGTCCATTTAAGGTAAGGAATATTAAAGTGCTTTAGAGAACATCCAATTATTATTTACGACACGTAAAAGAATTCCAATAACAATAACTATGCCCGAAATTGAAACAAAATGTGGCTATAATAAATTTATATTGTTATAATTTTACTTTTGTGATTCGAAATAAATAAAGAAATGTATAATTGTTAATCATTCAGTTTATAGTGCTTCAAATTGTTTAAGAAATTTCAAAGAAAATTTTTAATTGGTAAGCTTATTTACGAAGGATTTATTGTACACGCAAATAGCATCAATGAAGTTTTCGCTGCAGGTTTTCGAATAACTTTGTTTTTGGAAATGATTCTAGAAGTTTAAATACTTATATAATGTGATATTTTTTAATTATTACTAATAAGGATACATACACTGGTGTCCAAAAGTTAAGCATAATTGATAATTATGTAATTAGGTGAATAAAGAAGGAACTGTAAATCAGAATGGCGGGAAACGTGATATGCGAGTGTAAAATGGTTATAAAATAAGGAAGCAAATCAAAAGAATGATAATAATGAATTTTATTATCCAAAGTAGCAGTTTGAAAGAAAACTGAGCATAGCAAGGATTCACACTTTAAAGAAAAAATGAATGAAAACATTAAATAAAATACTGATGCTGCAGTTTAATAAGGCGTATGGTCACCTCTGACAGCCAGGCACGCTGCACAGCAATTTACCATACTTGCTATGAGATGATGAATGAGTTGTGGGCTCAAACGGTTCCAAGCTTCTTGGAGAGCTCTCTTCAGTTCTGTAACGGAGCTTGGTGGGTGCAAAAGGGCTGCAATTTGTCTCCCGAGCATATCCCATACATGCTCGATAGGATTTAAATCAGGGGAGTTCACAGACCACGACATGCGCTGGATGTTTTCCGTTTCAAGGAAGTCATCAATCAGCACCGCTCGGTGACATGGCTCATTATCATCCATGAATATGAAGTCAGGACCGACAGCACCTCGAAACAAGCGAACATAAGGCTCAAGAACTTCGTCTCTGTATCTTTGAGCAGTCACAGACCCCGTGTCAAAGAAATGGAGGTCTTTGCGGCCGTCCATCATGATGCCTGCCCTTACCATTACTCCCCTTGATGGAAAATGATGTTTTTCAGATATGTTTCTTGGTTCAAAACGTGTTCTACGTTCTCTCCATATCGTTACCCGCCGAGAATCACTACTCAGACTAAACCGGGACTCGTCACTGAACATCACATTGGCCCACTCTCCCACACTTCAATGTTGATATTTCAAACTCCAGTTCAAACGAGCGCGTTTATGCGCAGACGTGAGGGGAATGCAAACTGCTAGTTTTCTGGCATACAGGCCAGCATGATTGAGTCTCCTGTAAACAGTTTGTCTCGAAATTCGTATTCCTGTGGCTACTGTGAGCGCCAAAACTCAGTACTGCCCCTCTAACGTCGCGCACTTATTACCAGATATCGGTCTTGGCGAGGGGTTATGACTCTTGGTCGACCTGATACTGGTTGTCGGGTAACATCTCCCGTTCTTTGAAATCTCTGCCACAGTCTTGAGATCACAGACTGGTCCACATTCAGAATTCGAGACACTTTGGTTTGTGATCGTGAGGATTCCAGCATTCCAACGATTCTTCCTTTCGTAAACATGTCCAATTGGCGTCTTTGTGCCATCATTCACCTTGTTTGAAGGTTAACAACGTTCCTTCGCACAGCAGTTGCACGAAACTTGTCTGAACTACCTATGCTGCGTGAATCGGTTTCTCCGCTTTCCGACATGCGCCGGTTTTTCGTGCAGGACGTAGTCGACTGAAAAGTTTTGCATAAACCCAATGTTTCTTTATTGCCCAATTAATATCCGCAAGAAATTTAGAATAATTTTACGAATATTTACTCCATGTTTTTCGCATTTTACGATTTATGCTTAACTTTTAGACACCAGTGTAGTACTCTCTCTCAATATTTTTACTATCTATAAAACTAATTTTTAAATATTTTTGTTAAGTAAGAGTAAAGGTGAATTTTTCGTTATTATCTCTAGTCATTTTAGGTCCCGGTATCCAAATGCTTCAAATAACGAGCTCATGGCGCTTTTTAAAGGCGGGTTCAAATCCTTATGGTTCTAAATACCCTTCCTGTACAGATGTTGAGGTACGTTCAACGTTCGGATACTCTAAGTCAGCGTTTCTCAAATTGTGGGGCGCGTCCCCCTAGGGGGGCGTGATAACCGCGGGAGCACATTGAAAAGTCGAAAACTAAAGTTTATTTAAAAAACTTATTAATTTACTGAAAGTAAACAAACAAAATACTTTCTGACATGATAAATAATAAAATACACTTTTACACTGATATAATTATAAACACTTACACTTATAAATGTACGAGTACTGTACAATGTATTTTATAATTAATTTAACAATACTAAGTTAAGAACAAGTTTGATAATTACCAGTGACCCCATGGGCTTGTATTAACACTGATATTGATAATTTGTACGTCTTTATAATTGATCCAATTAAAAATGCCAATTAAGTTATGCGATTCGTTTCCCAATGCCATCGTTTTCTATGTAGATGCGCGAATGTAGTATTTTTTTGGAGGGAGGGGGGAGAGGAAGAAAAAAGGAATAAATAAGCAAATCCTCTGAAAAAAGTAAATTCTTCACAAACACTATCAAGGTCATTTTATTACATTCCGAACCATTGGAATAGTTTTATGGATAGAAATTCACAGAAAAGATCGTACTTCGGAAAGACGTATATACACGTCCAGAAAGTTAATGCTTTGGCTGAGCGAGACGTTTATATACGCCGGTAGCTCCTAGAAGGTTGAATTTGTATTGTAACTTTAGTGTCAATGCATAGTATTATTGAATTCAATACATTTTTATTGTATGGAGGGGGGGGGGGCGAGATGAAAATTATGAATGAATATTGGGTCGCGAATATTGAAAGTTTGAGAAGCACTGCTCTAAGTCCTCACGTTGACGTCTTATGGAATTTAGAGTGGGGTACCATCAAGGTATCATCCTCATCACTTGGCTTTGTTTCAAAATTAAGAGGTCCTTCGTCAAAGGCCTTAGTGCAGTTCCAAAGTTCGATGTTATTTATTGCTCAATCAATATCACACTCTTCACAAAAATAC